>JAUUDW010003996.1:0-10360 GCA_032361385.1 Panulirus guttatus
AATGTCACACCCCCTTATTATTGATAAAAAGATACCTGAAATTTTAAGTTTGTATCCACTTTTTGCAGCTAGTGGGAAGAAACTATATAACTATGTAATGCATGTAATATCAACCCACTGGGGTCTGACTAAGACCCTTTGTGATTATTGTAATCCTTTTGTGCTACTACTCACAGGATGAGTATGGGGTGTAAAATAAATTTGCCAGGGTACCCGGCACAAATCAAATCAATCAGAGAAATCAAGAAAAACTGAAATCCCTTGAAAAATCTCTATGGCTGTTAACTTACTTTATAGCTACATAACCCTTTTGGTGCTAAAAGCAGACATCTGCCTTGAGATTCATAACTATTTAATGTGGGAAGTAGGTTTATCCCATGGCTTCAAAAATTATTTCCATTCTTCTGCAACAAACAGGATTACGTACCCTCACAGCCTTGAAAGACCCACTGCATCTCTGCGAGCAACACTACAATTGACGGGCAACTTTACATGTGCTCAGCTGTCCACTTACATCATAAGTTGTTCCATGTTTTGAAGCTGGTTATATTGATATACCTCATCAGCACCTTGCCTTATTCAGTACGTCAAGACCCCATGGACCCAAAACATGGCCTTAGAATACTTCACAAACTTTGCTAGTTCTATGCCCAGATGTCTGCAGAAGGTAATTAGGGCCAAATGAGAGATGACAAAGTACTAAAATGTAAGTGTGACATCACCTTTGAAAATGTATGGGGAGGAGGACAAGGTATTTTGCAGACACTGCACATTTCACATACCAATATCAGACAGAGGTTTTGTAATGAGGTGGTACAATGAATGATAATTCAGTGTTTATCATTTTCACTTTCTTTTTAGTTCAGTGTTAGTGTGGGCAATGTTTGAGCTTGATATCTGATTTTTCCAGGCAATTACAGATGCTGTAATATCCTGTGATATTCATAAGCATGTTTTATTTCCTATTATAGGAATATATAGGCCAAAAGTTTTAGAGGGTTGCCTTATGTAAGCAGTGCAACACATATTGACGACATGACTGATTACAATGAGTGAGTAGCCATTTAACTCATGTCTTTTAATTCATGTTTTCAGAGTGGTATCATTGATTTATTAGTCACTTACTAATTAAAGACTATGTAACCATTATGCTTTATATTTTATCGAATGATAATAAATGTCAGACGTTACAGAAGCAGCTGCTAAACAGGGGTTTCACGATCATGTCATGATTTCAAAAATATTTTGTTTTCCCACTGTAATCATGAGTGACAAGAGATGGGCTGCAAATAATGCTGACACTGAAGCCATTTTGGCAGGGTCTAAGTTTATATTTTTGTCTTGGAGATGAGACAGCAAGGGCAACTGAAACGCTACTCAAGACCATATAATAAATGCTATATATCTTTTTTTCATACTTGATCCCCATCTCCTGTGTTAGTGAGGAACAGACAAAGAAAGTCCATATCCTCTCACATCTATTCTCTAGCTGTCATGTGTAGTGCAACGAAACCACAGCTCCCTATCCGCAACCAGGCCCTACAGACCTTTCCATGGTTTACATTGGAGGCTTCAAATGTCCTCGTTCATTCCACTGATAGCACATTGACCCTAGTGTGCTATATCGTACCAATTCACTCTATCCAATGCATGCCTTTTACCCTCCTGCATGTTCAGAACACGATTACTCAAAAATCTTTTTCAATCCATACTTCCATCTCCAATTTGGTCTCCTTTTTGTTAACCTTTCCTCACTAATTCTCTCCATATGTCCAAACCATTTCAGCACCATACTCTATTTGTTACCACACATCTCTCTTACCCTTTCATTACTTACTTGATTAAACCACCTCACACCACATACAGTCCTCAAACAAATCATTTCCAAGACATCCACCCACCTCACATCCATGTAATACTTTTGGGACTACTATGCCTTTCAAACATACCCATTTTTGCCCTCCCAGATAAAATTTTCTCTTTCCACACCTTCAATGCTCCCAGAATCTTTGCTCCCTCCCACATCCTGTGATTCACTTCTGTTTCCATAATTACATTCGCTGCCATGTCCACCAACAGGTATCTAAAACACTTCATTTCCTCCAATTTTTCTCCATTCAAACTCAAATCCCAACTAACATGTCCCTTAACCCTTCTAAACCCAATAACCTTGTTTTTATTCACATTCACTCTTACCTTTCTCTTTCTACCCACTCTTCCAAACTCAGTCACTAACATTAGTTTCTCACTCGAATCTGTTACCATTGGTACATCATCAGCAAACAAAAACTGATCTACTTTTCATGCCATCTCATATCCCACAAACTGCATACTTACCCCTCTCGCATATACCCCACTTACCATCCCATCCATAAACAAACTGGTGAACCACGATAACATCACAAACCTTAGCCATAGACTAACCTTCACTTGTTCACTCTCCTCTCTTCCAACTCTTACACAAACCTTATCCCCTTGATAAAAACTTTTCACTGTATCTAGCAGGTTTCCTCCCACACCATATATTCTTAAGACCTTTCACAAAGCATCTCTATAACCCCTAACATATGCCGCATAAAAATCCATCTGTTTTTAATAGTATTTTTCACCCACATGCTTAACAGCAAACACCTGATCTACACATCCTCTACCACTTCTGGAACCACACTGCTGAAACGGTTTGGACATATGGAGAGAATGAATGACAAAAGGTTGACACTAAGGATGTGTGTCAGAAGAGGAGGGAACAAGAAAAACGGTGAGACCAAATTAGAGATGGAAGGATGGAATGGAAAAGATTTTGAGTGATTGTGGCCTTAACATACAGGAAGGTGAAAGGTGTGCACGGGATAGAGTGAACTGGAACTATGTGGTATACTGTGGCCAATGTGCTGTCAGTGGACTAACAGGTCTGTGGGGCCTGGATGTGGACAGAGTGCTGCAGTTTCAGTGCATTACACATGACAGTTAGAGAATGGACTTGAACAGATGTTGCCTTTCTTTGTCTATTCCTGGCACTACCTCCCTAACACAGGTTACAGCAATCAAGTATGAAAAAATGTACATACAACATATATTTTTCATACTTGTTCACAGTTTGCTGCATTAGCAAGGTAGTACCAAAAAAAGATGATGAAAAGGCCCTTTCATCCACCCTAGGACTCACCTCCACTTCCATATATTCTCTGTTCTTTTCTAAACCTTCCATCAACTAGGAAGTACACTAACTTGTTTGCTCTATATCTAACAGTATATCTGAATCTTTCAGCAGCTTCACTTAATTTCTGATGTACCTTTGTCTGTATAAACTTGGGTCTATGTTCATTTCCATCTATCTTCATGCTGTGTCTGTTGACCAAGTGCTCCTTCTGATCCTCCTTGCCCAGTGCTGTCAACAGACTCTGTATGCATTTTAATCCCTTTCTCTAACCTATCGGTCTTGATATGGATTTTCATAAATTCACTTGTCATCTGGTATTTGTATCTTCTGAATCTCTTCCACTAAAGTGAGATATTGTTTATACCCAATGACTATTTTTCTCAGATCCCAAGGTTCCTCTTACAACTCATGACACCCTCAGTTTTTTCAACTCCTCCTCTACTTGAGTTACATTCTGGTCTTACATCTTCATAATTTCCCATAACATCTCCAAATATTTGTTCACTGATAGTTCCTCTTTCATCTCCTCCTCTAGTATCTTTGTAGATCTTTCAGTTACTGACTGGTCTTGATACATTAATTTACTTAAGTCCACACTAAACTTTTTTGCTCAGGCAGTGCAAGAAGTTTTAAACAGATACCCCAAAGCAGTGCAAGTAACAGTAATGAAACTTACTAGCACAATATAGCCTCTATCATGAGAAAATTTCTATCTTTCACTGAAACTAAGTGCTGCCATTTGGTTACACTAAAACTTTGCTCCCTTCTGACAAATGAGAGCTGTACTTTTACACTTTAACTTACCTATACTTGTTCACTTCCCTGGTAATACCCACTCTCTCTCTTAAAAATTGGGTCTCCTTAAATAGAATGTCAATAATTAAGAGAAACTGATTCACTGAAGTTGGCAACACTCCTGTAATTCTATTTGAACCTTGAAAACTTCCACTCCCAAGCCCTATCAAACTCCCAGAATTTGGCAAACTCGTACTAAATATCCAATGCATATATCACTCAGGGCCCCTTCATATTCTACTCCCACTCCCCTTGTTTGTAGATTATTGATTCATGAGCCATAGATCCTCCAAAAACCTTAAAAAATAGGGATTTCTGCCTGGAGCTCCTCTCTGGTGATTGGCTTGGTCTTTGTTTAATTGCCTATTTGTGCTGTATGGGGACAGAGTTTAACACTCATGGGTCACCATGCTGCCTGCATTAACCATGTCCTTAGTCATCTTTCTATTCATCCACCACTCTTATACTATAAGAGTACTTCTTTACATATTTCTAATAAGTTTCTTGCTTAATCTCATGTTATGTCCTCTGGTTGCTTTAATCCTATGTCTCTCAAAGAACTGCTCACTGTCTAGAATGTTTTAAAAACTTAAAAGGTTCTGATCAAGTCACCTACATCCTCTCTTCCAAGGAGGGCAAATCAAAGCCTCTAATTGTTTGCTGTAACTCAGCTCACTTGATTCTGGTACCTTCTTTGTTGTTCTCTAAACCTTTTCTAGTAATACTCTATGCTTCTTTAGGTGTGGTGACTAAACTTGAGATGCATAATGTAGTTACGGCCTTATGTAAGATATGGACAGCATGCTAAACATTTCCTTATCCATATACTTGAAAACTATTCTGACACTTTCCAGCAGGCAGTATGCTTCCTTCACTATGTATCTATCAATATATATCTCGGAAGTCCATTCCCTTCAAGAACTCCCATCAAAGGGGTGTGGCCATGGCAAAAGAGTCTCAACTTATCCCTGTCCTTACTTGCCTCCCTTGTATACATCATTCCATACATTCTTCCATTTTTCTCCCTACAGTAACCTTTCACTTATTTTTCCCCACGTCACAGCTGGTCTTCTTCTCACACCAATCTCTTAAATCATACCATCATACACTCTCCTTGTAAACTCCACATCTTGCATTCTTTCCACATGCCCAAACAACCTCAAAGTATTAAGTTTCACCCACTCTACCACTCATCAATTCATTCCTTTTGCATTCCCTGCGATACCAAATCTCTCATCTATCCTCTCATTTCTTTCTTCATTCCATCAAGCCATACCATATGCTCCTCTCAAACAACTCATTTCCACAGCCTGGATTCTTGACCTCTGTGACTCATCCCATGTCCATGTTTCACCTGCAATGGTCAGGGTTAGAAGGACTATGCTGTCCCTCAATTCTTTTCATTTCCATACTTACACCTCTACCCTTCATTTTTCTATTAAGGAATCCAATGATTCTTCTACCTTGTACTGTTCTCTCCCTTAACTGTTCTTCTGTATCACCAAAATTATCCAATATAGCATCCATATATTTGAACTCTGTCACCTCTTCAAGTCTTTCTCCCCCATATCTTTAAACAGTTTAGCACACTTTCTTCTCTCTCTGTATAAGGCTTTGCAATTCTATACTTTCACTCTGTTTCCTTTCAAACACCATCAGTTTACTTTTAATTGCATTTACCTTCATTTGCCTATGCTTACACACATCATAAAACACACTTGCAACCTAACAACTCCTCTTCACTTTCAGCAAACAACACAGAATCATCAACAAACAGGCTTGTCACCAGCCACCATACCTTACCACCACACTCCATCTCTGCACCCTCTTTACCTAGTTTTGCTTTTATCTCTCTCATCATTCCATCTCCATATATGTTAAAATGCCATGGTGTCATACCACAGCCCTACCTCACACCCACATGTATAATGAAACTTTTGCTCAACTCTTCATTCACTCTTACAAATGCATTTGCTCCTATATAGAAGGCTTTCACACCATCCAACAGTTGACCCCCTACACCATATATCATTAAAACATCTCATGCAACATTCCACGTGACTCTACCACATACTTTCTCCAGATCCACAGTCATTCTCGTGCAAAAATATGATTCACACATCCCCTACCTTTCCTAAAACCCCTAGCTCCTCCTCTATACTGCATTCAGTCACTTCAATCACTCTATCAATAACACTCTTGCATACACTTTTCCTGTTATACCTGAGGGACATATTCAACTATAATTGCAGGGACATATTCAACTATAATAGCAACATACATCCTTAGCACCCTTCCTTTGAATAAAGGAACTGTAATGGCTTTCACCTAGTCCTCAGACACAATCTTCTGCTTCCATGCTAAATTACATAGATGCATCCACTCTATCACACTTTTTCCTCTGTTTCTCAACATTTCAGCAGTAATCCTATCCACTCCAGGTACCTTTTCTAGCTTCAACCTCATTTTTGCTTTTTTTACCTCCCCTCTTGCAATAAACCCCTGCACCTGTATCCTTTTCCTTCCATCTTCCATACCCATGAATTTACCAACTGCTGCATCATCTTCTTCCACACTCATCAGTTCTTCATATTACTCTTTCCATCATCCTTTTACTTCCTCCTTTAGATTCAGCAACTCCCTTCCTTACTTCTTACTTTTACATTTCCACTCTCACATCAATTTCTCTCATTTTCACCTCCTTTAAGTACAATTTCTTATTTTCCCTAAATTTTTTACACAAATTTCCAACAAAATCTTCATATACTATTTCTTTGCTTTCCTCTATCAACTTCTTAATATACTGCTTACACATCTTATATTTTTCTCCATTCCCTTGCTGAGATTCCACTGGTACATTCCTTTCGAGCAATCTAAAATGTGCCTTTATCTTCTCTTCCATACCATTTCTAATCTCATCCATCTACCACGCATTTCCATTCTTATTCTTATATCTCACAACCTTGTATCCAACTACTAATAATATAGACTTTAACAGTCTTTCTATAAACATTCAAAACATATTATTCATATTTGACTGCATCTCTAAATTTACTGCACTCTCTTCTACATTTTCTGTCACCCTTTATTCACACTCCTCCTTGCATTCTTTCTGATTTATATTGTCTCTTGCCAACACTTTTACCTCTCCATTCTTCCTTACGCCATACATCCACTTCTCCCTGATCCTAACTTCCCCAAGAACTGAAAACAGTCAGAATCTCCAAAGAATCCTCTCACAACTCCAACACAAGCACAACCTTACTCAACCTTTCATCCACTGCCACCTAGTTAATCAAACCCTTTAGTTCCTCTCTTCCATCATTTCTCATCCACATATATTTGTGGACCATCTTGTATTGAGAGAAGGTGTTTGCAAGGAATAATTTCCTCTCAGCAAAGAAATCCACATGATAACTTTCCTTTTCATATACTCCCGGCACTCCCCATTTACCAACTATCTTGCCAGTTTCAACACATCCTACCTTTACATTCATATCATCCATTTTTTTTTTATGTTGAAGGCTCCAGCTATGGACAAAAGTCCACATCAAGGCTGGACCTTAATCAAAATACAGAGAGAATCATGAAATGGAAAAAGAAAAGACAAGGGAAAGTACTTACGAATTTTTGAGAAAGTGAAAGCCCATGTGTTATGAAATGTGCCACATCATAGTCATTGGCAAAAACATGGGAAGGTAGAGAGTTCCAAAGCTTCGACATGCAGGGAAAGAAGCAGGTATCAAAATGGCTCACCCTTGAGTTTCCAATGGCCACACAAAAATCAAGTGACGCAGTAGCTTGCATGGTCTAGCTAGTGGTGTGGGCACACAAGAAGCCAGCTCTAGGGAGCAAAAACCAAAGTAATACCTATAGAAGAGGGAAAATGAACAAACATTGTGGCGTAAGGCAAGAGGGTCAAGTTTAGGAGTTAGCATGGGACAGTTCATAAGTTGAACCACTTTCAACTCAACTCTGTCAAGTAAGGATACAGAGCTAGAACCACCCAAGATGTGAAAACAGTACTCCATACAAGGACGAATCAATCCCTTGCATAAACAAAGCAACTGTTCAGAAAAGAAGTTTCACCATCTAAACAGGGCACCCAGTTTGTCAGAGGCAGACTTAGCTATTCCTGTAATGTGGAGTTTCCAAGAGAAAGTGGATGTTCTAGTAATACCAAGCATGTTCATTGAGTCAAGGTGGAATTACAGAACAGTCAAAGGAGAGACGAGAGTTGTGAGGAGTTTTTGATTGAGAGATGGGTAGAAATTTGGTACTGGAGGCATTAACTTTAACAAGATTTTATGCACCCCACTCAGATATCCTGTCCAACTCCAAGTTTACTGAGGAAGTTATGTCAAGGCGAGAGCAGATCGAATGAGAGAAGAGGAAGCAGAATTGAAGGATGTGGATGAATGCAGTGTTGAGTCGTCAGCATATGAGTGCATTGGGTTATTTGTGGAGGAGTGGAAATTGTTGAAAAAAAGGAGAAAAAATGTAGGGGACAAGACAAAACCTTGAGGGACACTGCTCTTGATGGAGAAAAGGGGGAGGCTGATCCATCAACAGCCTAAGAGACAGATTGGCCAGAGAGGAAGCTAGATATGAAGGAGCAAAGTGATGGCGGGAAGCCAAATGAGGGGAGCTTAGAGGTGAGACCATAATGCCACACACTGTCAAAAGCCTTAGATATATCAAGGGTAACTACATATGACTCCCCAAAATATTTCAGGGATGATGACCAGACATTAGTAACATGGGAAAGCGTATCACCAGTGGATTTCGCCTTATGGAAGCCAGACTGGTGATCAGAGAGAAGACTGTGATTTTCAAGGTGTTTAAGGTTATGGTAATTGAGGAGGGATTCAAAGACTTTGGAAATGGTACATGTCAAAGCAATAGGATGATCGTTAGAGGGGTCAGAACAGTCACCCTTCATAGGGATGGGATGTATCAAAGTATGTTTCTAAGGAGAAGGAGAAGTTCTGGTTTTTAAACAGAAATGGAACAGATGAGCAAGCACAGGAGCAAGTTCAGAGGCACACTCTTTCAGTACACGGGGATGGATGCCATAAGGACCATAAGCCTTGCATGTGTCCAGAGAAAGAAACGCTTTTCAGACAGTCCGAAAAGAGATTATGGGAAGAGGCATAGGATTAGTAAGAGCAGCATCAGAGGGTGAGGGAATGTTAGAGTCATCCAAGGTGGAGTTAGAGGAGAAACGGGAAGCAAAGAGAGTTGCTTTGTCAAAAGGGGAGACAGCTATAGTACTGTCAGGACGGAAAAGTGAAGGAAAAGTAGATCAACAGAAGGTGTCAAAGATGACCTTAGCTAAAGACCTGAAAGACCTATCAGTAGATGATGAGGAGAGGTTATCACATTTACTTTGAATACAAGAATGCTTGCAGCGATTACAAACGCTAATAAAAGCTGAATGGGAGCCAGAGGAAGGAGAGTTTTTCCAAACCCGATATGCCTGATCCCTTGTTTGAATGGCCTCAGAAGAGGAGCGGTTGAACTATGGATTGGATGAAGAAGTAGTCTTGGAGGAGGAGGGGATAAATGCTTCCATTCCCACAAGAATAACTTCTGTCATGCGTCTGGTGGAGACAGAAGCATCACCACATAAGAGACAGTAATTTACCCAATGAAAGTCAAAAAAGAAGTTACGCAAGTTATTCCAGTCAGCTTTGTTCAGGTGCCAGTATTTAAGCTTAAAAGGGGTTGCTGGAGGGGGAGGTGCTGTTAGAATAGATACATCTATAAGAGTATGATCAGATGAACAAAGAGGGGGTGAGATTGTGTATTTACAGCGAGATGTACTAGAGGTGAAAAACAAATCCAGAATATTAGAAGAGTGGTCACAGTGGTCAGGTATAAGGATAGGGTGGGAGATAATTTGCTCTAACTCAGCGAGAATGGAGAATGAGAGGGTTTCGATCCCTCCACTACCCACATGGGAGGAATTCAATCATTCCCCACAGTGAACACTGAAATCCCTGAGGTAGAGGATCTCCGCTTGCGGGTGAGAGGATGTCACAGTTTCATGGCAGAAGGAGGATATAAAATTTGTATGATAAGGAGAGCAATAGGCAAAACAGAGGGCAACTGTGGTAGCAGGGAGACAGACTTTGAGCCACATAACATAAAAGTTTGGAGACTCAAAGTCCTTGAGGTGTGCAACAGGTGTGTTTATGTTGGAATAAACACAAACGCCACCTTTGAATCGGAATCGTAAGTGGAGATTATAGTTTGATATGAAAAAGGGACTAGTGAGAACATCATTAGAAAACTGTGTCTCTGAGAGAAGATATTAAGGGAGGTACAGATAGATGGTGTTCAACTGAGGATAGGTTACTAGAGAGACCACGAATGTTGGTATAGTGAATAGAAAAAGAGGAA
>JAUUDW010004019.1:0-10360 GCA_032361385.1 Panulirus guttatus
GGAACTCTCTACCTTCTCATGTCTTTCCCAATAACTATGACCTGGCTCATTTCAAGAGACAGGTTTTTCACTTCCTCAAAAATTCGTAAATGCTTTCCCTGTCTTTTTTTCCCCCCTTTGTCAATTCTCTATGCATTTCAATTAGAGCCCAGCCTTGATGTGGACTTTTGTCTGTGACTGTGGGGGGGGAGGACTCTATATATTACTGATGTAGTCACAGTATCTCCCTATTCAGATCTATAACAGATAAGATGTTTTCCCAATTTCCATCAGAATATGCATTATCTCCATCCTTACATGATTCCAAGCACTCCTCTCAGTGCTTACTTGTTTTTCACTTCATCTTCTCACTTTACTCTCAAATCTCCCTTCTCTTCCTTGAAATCCTTTCAAGTCACTCATACAAACTGTTTTAGTTGTCCTTCCAAAATACATTCTTTCCGTAGGCCCAAGATATTTAATATCATTTCATACTTCACTTTTGCAACTTTCATTCTTTTAATTTGGTAATCATTCTGCCATCCTCATTTCGTAATCTAATCACTCTTCATACTCTATATCCACCTTTATGGTTTGCAATTGGTCCTTTATCATTCTGCTGCTGTAAATACATGTTACACTCTTCCACATATGTCGCTATTGTAACTTTATTAAGGTTTCAATCTTTCAAAAAAGCCGGCCTCTTCCCCTCCATCTTAAGAGAACTTTTTAGATACTTGAAGGTTTGATCCTTTTTCAAAGTCCAAACATCCATCCAGATCTTGCAATCTAAACTCCCTCTTTCAAACACTTTGCTCTTTCTAGAATCCACTTTCAAAACCTTGCTCTTCGACAAACTTCCAATTTCCTTTACAGTCTATTGTAATTTCTCTTCTACCTTTCCTAACAATGATACTGTAGTGGAAAAAACCCTACCTTTCATTCTATTTCAGTTTTCCTCTTCCACATATGTTACCAGCAAACATCATTCTTTTGCTCCCCAACCTCAATCTCTACCCAAAACCACTCATTTATTCCTTTAACTGTTCTGAAACATGTGTTGCTATCTTTATAAACCTTTTAACTATGTCCAGCACTTTTGCCAACCTCCATAAATTTCAACATAAATCACACCATTTCAATTGGCTTCATCATATGTGCATTCTACTTTGAAAATGTTTTATATATACTTTTGATTTTTCCATTTTTTTACATGCATACTTGTTGACTGTTTCCTCCTTTAGTGAGGTAACACTAAAAACAGATGAAACAATGGCCTCGCTCATATCCTATCCAAAATCATTTTCAGAGTAGTTGATCCACCAAAACATATCCTTCAATAAATCCTCCTTGATCATCTACCACATTATTTCTCTAACATGTAATCTAATACTTCTACACTTCTACAATTCATCCATACTACTTTTGGCCTTAAGAAATTAGTTACTACATCCATTCAGTCCTCTGGCACCTGGGCCTCATTCCAAAGCCATGTGTGTCTTGCATGAAAACAGGCATACCACTGCTGTCCCTCAATATCTCTTCATTTACTTATCCTGTTCCATTTGTTTGTGCCTCATGTTTAAGAGGCTTAAAACATTCTTCCCTCCCACCAATTCAACTTATTTTTTGATCCAAATTAGATGCGATAGTTTCCCCTGCTTAAATGACTTTCCATCTCTTGCATACAACTGGTTTTAACGGTAATCTATAACCTTTTTTCTTATTCCCTTCTCCTCCCTCTTTGTGCAACCACTCAACTTTCCAATACTTTTCCACTACAAGTCTCTGTGAATCAATACTACATTTTCTCCCTTATTCCTCTCTACTCTCTTTTCATTATCCCTAACAGACCCTTCTGTTTTTGCTTGGCTATTTTATACTCCTTTATTATATGCATCTCAATTTTAATCACTAATCTCTCAGAGCTGTAACACTGCTTGCTAAATCTCATTTCTCTATGACTGTCATTTTTAGTTCCTCACTAGAACATCTTGTTTACCTCATTCCTAAACCTCAATTCCACTCCCACATAACTCCTCTGGGATATTCACAATACATGTGCAGAAACCTCAGTTTCGCACCATCCACTGCTACACGAACATAAATATTTCACATACACATAAAACCATTTATTCTCTATAGTTCTCTTCAATAGGTTTTAAGATAAATTAAAAACTAACAATAATGGCCTCATGAGTGGGCATAGCTTATGCAGGAGCCTTGGTTTCATGTCGAGTGCTGATATGCAAACATAAACATTTCCCTTATACTTGCAAAATCATGTGGTATTTATTATTATCCATTTACTTTCTTTTGCAAAGTTCTTTACTTTTTGGCATTTATCTAATTCATGACCTAATAAATTTGTCATATGATTGGGTGGAGCTTAGGAATGAGCCTCAGTTTCATGCCAAACACTACTGTATGAACATATATATTTCACTAACACACAAAATCCTATGGAAATTATCATTAGCTTTATATTTTTTTGTGCACAGTTCTCTTCAGTAGGCTTTTAGCTAACTCATGAACTAATAATCATCAAGATAACAGACCATCGGAGAAAGAGAGAGAGAAAGTAAGCCAGTATGGGAGAAATTCTCAACTTCTATTTGCTAATGCATTATAAATCTCAAATATAAATATCATTACAATAATAATTCTATATATAGAAATTGTTTTTCTCTTATCTACTGGACTAGCTAGTCTTATATATGCAAGTTACATTCACTTATAATGTGTCAATTATTTCAATTATATGATTTGGTGTAGAAAACCTATCAAAAACCGTTTTTTATGATTTAAGACTTCAGCATTTGCAGTTTATGAGAAACATTACTTAACTAACAAACCAGTTCTAAGTTAGAGCAGTGTAGATGGAGTGACGCAAGTGCTGGGTGTTACAGGCAGTGGTGAGCACCACAGATGCAGCAAGTCCCTAAAAAAGGTGGAAACTGCTGTCCAAGCACTAGCCTTTAGGCAGTTCCAATGTCTTGTCCTTTGCTTAGGTTGTCATCAATGGCCAGCCAAAAGAGCCTATAACGTATGTGGAATCCAACTTCCAGCTTGAGGAGGGAAGGAATGTGCTTCTGTTGAGGACAATAAGCATCCAACTACACTCCCCTCGATCAAAGACAATAGCATCAAAAGGGTTAGTTATATAACCTAAAAACTCCTGCAGCTTGAAGGCTGTATTATTATAATCATCTGCGAAGAAATGATGGATTTTGTTGGAGTGAGAAGTTCTTTGATGAGACTGTTTTCCGAGTGACACAGCCTCACCTAATGTGATTTTTCCCTTGTAGCATAAGCTTGAGAAGATGGAGTCCATAACTCATCAATGTTTGTACATACTTTTGTATTACCTTCTCCAGGAATCCTTTCTACAGATGACCCCTGACTTATGATGGTTTGACTTATGATTTTATTGACTTTACAATGGTGCGATAGCAATACGCCTTCAGTTGAAACCGTACATTGAATTTTGAATACTGATCATTGAATTTTGAATATTGATCTTTTCCCAGGCTAGCAATATGCGATATGATACTCTTTCGTGATGCTGCACAGCAGCAGTGAACTGCAGCTTCCAGTCAGCCATTGATCACGAGTGTAAACAACCATTACTCTACGGTGTTTTTTGATTTTGTGTTTTGTGTTTTGATATCCCATCATGTTTACAAAATGCCCATTTGTGTCTCCATACAATCATTCTGTTGCTTTCAGTACAGTATTCAATAAATAACATGAGATATTCAACACTTTATTATAAAATAGGCTTTGTGTTAGATGATTTTGTCCAACAGGAGGCTAATGTAAGTGTTCTGAGAATGCTTGATATAGGCTAGGCAAAGCTATGATGTTTGCTAGGTTAGATGTACAGTATTAGATGTATTAAATGTATTTTCAACTTAAGATATTTTCATCTTTCAATGGATTTATCGTAATGTAACCCCTTCATGAGTCAAGGAGCATCTGTACTCATGTTAGGCTCCTGCAGCACTCAGGAAGCTGGCCAATCCACCAGTCAGGACCTCAGGTTATAAAGTGTTGTGATGTTTTGTGTCCGTCCATGTGCAGAGAGTTCATAGCAGTTGAGTTATAAGTGTTCGGTGTCTTATTTATAAGAGTTGGATCATTTTCGTTAAGGGTTTTGGGATATGTTGAAATGGTGTTTGTACTGTTGTGGTGATGGATGTGTCCAGAGCACGAGCTGGAGAGTGTGATCCAAGTTTGTCTGGGGAGAGTGGTTTCTACTGGGTGTATGTCTGGTGTGTTGGAGTTTAAAACTGAGTTGGCTTGTGGGTTATTTTTAGTCTTTGTCAGGTTATTTCAATGTGTATGTATTTTGTCAGGTACATTTGTAGGGAGTGGCCGATTTTGTTTGTAGAGGCCACTGAAGTGTGATGCAGGAGTAAGCTTTTTATTTCTACTTGGGGTGGGTATTTGAGTTAAAGAGTGGTTTGGATGTGAGGGGTTTAGTGTTGTTGCATAGAACTGGGTGCTGAGCATGCTGACATGGGTGCATGTTGGGAGGATCTTTGTTTTATTGTGAAGGTAGTGAGTGTTTGTGATTGCTAAGCAGTAATCTGAGTACCCTATTATGAGTGGTTTGCAGCTTTGTTATATTTGCACAGTGGCAATATCATAACCAATGAGGTTAGGAGGTGCTGCTACTGTGGTAGGGTCTTGAAAGTTTGGAAAAGTTTGATTTCAGTGCCTCCAGGGGATGCTCTAGTTTTCTAGAGTATCCAAGTCTCACCCTTCCTTTTCATGGTGACCTTGTTATTACACCCTTGAGGGTGAATAGGAGGGGAAAGTAATGCCCAACTCCATTAGAGCAATAGTATTTTTTTTTTTTAAACAGACAGACACTTAAGGTATGCGGGGATTTTAGTTTTAAGGCCTATCATAGAGCCCCAATGCCCATGGGAAACACTGCGTTGGGGTTGCCCTCTGCCGGTGTCCTGTCAGGGGTGAGGCAGAAAAGGCTAAGAAGCGGCACTGGAGTCCACCAATTATGCTGCAGAGTAAAAGGGACAAGTGATTGATGGTGACAGCTCTGAATGTTAATGGGATGATTGGTGAGTAAAAGGAGGTAGCTTGTAGAGAAATGTAAAAGTTATGGTCTGTATGTGCTGGGGACTGGGGAAACCCATATCCTTAGGCAGAGTGTATGGACTGGAAATGGTGAAGCCAAGTTGTGGGAGGGCATAGAAAGAGGATTTGTATGGACAGGTATGAATGAAAATTACCATGGAAGAGGGAAAGAAGGATGTGAAATTGTGCTATCACTGAGAGTATGGGAAGGTGTTACAGAGCATGGATTGAATGAATTAATAGTATTGTTGGTGAAAGAAAAGATTAGAATTGTGAGGTTTGCATGGTATGTATGTCTGTGCTTGTGAATATGAAGACTGTGTGAGGTAAGGATGAGATGAGGCATTTCTGGCCAAATTTGAATGATAGTATAAATGGTTTTGAGAAGGAGGGAAATGTGGTTGTAATGGATGATATAAATGCAAAGGTGGGATGTGATGAAAATGATGAAGTAGCTAGTAAATGGGGAGTGCCTGGAGTAAATGAAAATGGAAGGTATCTGGTGGATGTCTTTGCTAAGAAGAGTTTTTTTCCTTGCTGGCAAACACCTTTATTCAGCAAGAAATGATCCACAGGTATACATTGATGAGAAATGATGGAAGAGAAGAACAGAAGGGTTTGATTGACTATGTGGCAGTGGATGAAAGGTTTAGAAAGGCTGTGCTGGATGTAGAGTTGTGAGAGGATTCTTTGAAGACTCCGAACGTTTTGCAGTTCTTGTGAGGGTGAGGATCAGAGTGAAGAGGAGGTATGGTGTAAAGAAGAATGGAGAAGTGAAAGTGTTGGCAAGCGAGAAGATGAATCAGAAAGAATGCAAGGAGGAGAACGAAAGGAGGGTGACCAAAAGTTTACATGGAAGTGTAGTAAATGTAGGAATGCAGTTCTGTGTAAATGAGATGTTTAAAATGTTTAGGGAAAGGCTTTTAAAGGTTGAAGAATTACTAGTTGGCTACAGGGTAATGAGATATAAGAAAAAAGGGCAAATGCATGGTGGATGGACGAGATTAGAAATGCTGTAGAAAGAAGAAGGCATATGATAAATTACTTGAAAGGAATGTACCATTGGAAGCTCAGCAAAGGAGGAGGGAAGAGTATAAGATGTGTAAGGGGAATGTTGAAGAAGCTGTTAGAGGAAAGCAAAAAAAGAGTAGATAAAGATTCTCAAAGAGAGTTGAATGAAAAGCTTAGGGAAAATGAGAAATTATACTGGAAGGAGGTCAGAAAGGAAGAAACTGATGTTAGAGAGGAAATGTAAATGTGAGAAGTAAATGAAGGGGAATTGCATAATCAAAAGGAGGAAATGAAAGGAAGATGGAAAGAGTATTTTGAAGAACTGATGAATGAGGGAGGTAAGGCAGCAGTTGTTACATGCTTGGGTATGGAGTGTGGAAGAAAAAGGATACAAGTGTAGGGGCCTATAGCAAGAGGGGAGGCAAAAAGGTCAATAATGACGATGAAGGTAGGAAATACACCCAGAAGGGATGGGATTATTGCTGAAAATTTGAAGTATGTATGAGAAAGTGTGATAGAGTGGATGCATTTGTTTATAATTTAGCATGAAAACTGAAGGTGCTTGAGGATTGGTTGAAATCTATTATTATTCCTTTATTCAAAGGAAGAGGAGCTAAAGGTGTACGTAGCAATTATAAGGGAATAAGTGTGTTTAATATACCAGGAAAAGTGCATGCAAGAGTGTAAAGTTTACAAGGAAAATTGTATGCAGGAGTGTTGAATGATAGAGTGATGTAAGTGACTGAATGCAGAATAAGTGAGGAGCAAGGGGAAAATGACTGTGGAAAAGTATCTAGTGAAAGGTAAGAAGCTGTATGCTGTTTTTATGGATCTGGAGAAAGCACATGACAGTCGAATAGAATACTCTGTGGGATGTGTAAAGGCTTTATGAGGTAGGGGGACAACTGTTGGATGGTGTGAAAGTCTTCTGTAGAGTAGCAAAAGTGTGTGTAAGGGTAGAAGGAGAGTTCTGCAAAAATCTTACTATAAATGTTGGTGTGAGGCAGGGCTATGTGATGTCACCTAGGCTTTTTAACATGAATGTTGATGGAATGACAAGAGAGGTGAAACCAGAACTAGGGAAAGTACTCGCAGAGATGAATTGTGGTGGTAAGGCATGGTGGCGAGTGACAAGCCTGTTTACAGATGATACTATGCTGTTTGTTGAGAGTGAAGAGAAATTACAGAAGGTTGTGTTTTATGATGTATGTATGTAAGTGTAGGCAATTGAAGGTAAATACAAGTAAGAGTAAAACTATGGTGTTTGAAAGAACTTCTCTCTCCAGAGCAGTCTATATATATCTGATACAGCAAGTCATGCAGCCTAGATTGCAGGAGCCTTTAGAAAGGTCTTTGGTAACACCAGAACTCTTTCTTAGAAGTTTGTCTTGGGTTGGTTATAGATAAGTGAATGAGTATGTGGTCTAATTGAGTGGAGCATTTACCAAAGCTGCAGTATGTTTGGATGATCCAGATGTTTTTGCTTTACATCAGGTCACGATGTACAGGCAGTATCGTATTGGTGAACTTCCTGACATCCAGATCCCACACCGAGCTGTCATTGCTCCTCTTCAAGCTTTAGCTCAGGTTTATTCTTTTTTTGTTTTTGAGTGTTATATTTTGCTATAAAGTGTATGTTAAGAACAATAGATGTTTCACTGTATTTTGTTTTTTCTAAAATGATTTTCATTGTCTTGCGCAGCGAGATGGGAAGGTGGCCCGTTTGTTATTTGAGGCTATAGCACAGGGAGTGATGGATGATGCTGAAATCTTTATGTCCCGTGGAGAAGAGGACTTATGGCAACAGCAGATGCATGAGGCACTCAACTGTATCCTTACTAATAGCTACATGTGCTATCCAGAGATGATGAGGACTGTTCTGCACCTTATGATCAACAATGACATATTAGTTAACCCAGAGACTCTTGCTATTGGTACATTTTATTTACATTTCTGAAGTTATACAAAAAAGAAATTTTCTTCAGAAGATAATGGTTGCGACATTTAGCTGTCATAGTATGGTTTATAATGTGGATAGAATTGTTATAAAGATTATCAAAGATTTTTTTTATGTTTATCATACTTAATCTTCTTTGTTGTATAAGTGACGTGCAATCAGGAACAGATAACTGAGTATACTAAGAAATATTAGGCAAAAATTTAATTAACATATTTTTCTCCTTTGCAGTCTGTCCTGCACACATGAGATATTCTATAGGATATATATATAGGTAAATCAAGGTTTGAACCTTCCAACCCTCAGCTATGCCAGTGAAGAAGTACTGTCCTTCTCTGTCAACCATGGTACTAGCAGCTCATTCTTTTTGGGCCTACCTTCAGGCAATTGAAGACCAACTTTCTCCTTTCACACACTCTTCCAGGCTCAGTCACCAACTTCTGCACATTGTCACTCAAATCTGCCAGTAGTACTGTATCATCAGCAGACAACAAAAGACTCACTTCCCAGGCCCTCTCATTCCTCATGGACTGCATACTCACCCCTCTCCGAGACTCTTGCATTCACCTCCCTCACCTCCCCATCCATAGATATATTGAACAATAATGGTGACATCACATACCCCTGCCACAGACTAACCTTCACTTGGAACCATTCACTCTCCCCTCTTCCTACTCATACACATACCTTACTTACTTAATAAAATCTTATTGCTTCTAACAAATTTCTTCCTAAACCATATACTTTTGAAACCTTCCACAAAGCATCTTAGTCAGCCCTATCATATGCTTTCGCCAGATCCATATATGCCTCATACAAATCCATCTGTTTCTCTAATTATTTCAAACACACATTCTTTAAAGGAAACACCTGATACACACATCCTCTACCACCTTTGAAACCACATTGCTTTTCCCTGGTCTGATACTCTGCACATGTCTTCACCCTCTCAGTTAATACCATCCCATACAACATACCAGGTAAACTCAACAAGCTTATATCTCTGTAGTTTGAACATTCACCTTTATCCCCCCTGCCTTTATAGTGGCTCTATACATACATTCCACCAATCCTCAGGCACCTCACCATGATCCATCCATACATACATTAAGTATTTTTATCAACCAATCACCAATACATGTAACAGTCCTTCAAAATACTCACTTCATGTCCTTCTTATCTTATTACTACATTTTTCACTTCCACTTTACCTTCCTTCACTGATGTTTCTATGTATTCTCTTGTTTTTTGCACATTATTTATCTCCTTCCAAAAATCTTATTCTCCCTAAAGTTTACAGATTCTTGCTCTCCCCAGTTGCTATTTACCATCTTTTTACAATCCCTGTACCTTCCTCTTTACCTAATTCTGCTTTCTCTCATGAATGCCAATCATTTGCACACCTTCCTTGTAAGGACCACCCAAAAACCTTTTTTTTTCACTGTCACTAACAACAACTTCATCCTACCACTCACTACCGTTTCTCATCTCCCACCTTCATCCTACCACTCACTACCCACTTTAATCTGCCTACCTTTATGCATACCACATGTATCTCTTGCACATTACAGCACTGCTTCCCTAAATACCTCCCATTCCTCACCCACTGCTCTTACTTCAGTTATTCTCACCTTTTGCCATTCTACAC
The DNA here is from genome assembly GCA_032361385.1 of Panulirus guttatus. NCBI lineage: Eukaryota > Metazoa > Arthropoda > Malacostraca > Decapoda > Palinuridae > Panulirus > Panulirus guttatus. Next base: position 9,699 of record JAUUDW010004019.1, read on the forward strand.
TCAGTCTCAATTGGTACTTCTTCCTACAAGTCTCTTTTACCAAGCTCACTTACTCTCACCACTCTCTTTTCACTGATATTGTTTCCTCTTTTCCCAAAACTTCTACAAGTCTTCACCCTTTGCCTCCACTAGATAGTGATCAGACATCCCACCAACTGCTCAACTGCTCCTCTCAGCACATTTACATCCAAAAGTCTGTATTTTACATGCCTATCAATTAATATGTAACCCAATAATGCTCACTTACCATATCTCCTATTCACGTGCACATACTTTTGTATATCCCTCATTTTAAACCAGTTATTCCCAATCACCAGTCCTTTTTCATCACGTGACTCCATAAGCTGTTCACTATTTCTGTTCATAACACTGAATACCCTGTGCTCTCCAGTTATACTCTCAACTGCCACATTACTCACCTTTGCTTTTAAACCACCCATCACTAATACACGGTCTCTTACATCTAAATTGTTAATACACTCACTCTATTGCTTCCAAAACACTTGCTTCTTATGATCTTTCTTCTCATGGCCAGGTTCATAAGCACTAATAAACATCCCATCTCCCACCATCCACCTTCATTTTTACCCACATCAGTCCAGAATTTACTTCCTTACACATTATCATACACTTCCACAATCCTGCTTCAGGAGTAGTTCTTA
>JAUUDW010004060.1:0-10358 GCA_032361385.1 Panulirus guttatus
GAATGAACATTTTTACTTACTTCTCAGAAAACATTCAAAATAACACCAAATAACCTTTTACACAGCCTTCGCGACTCTACCAACAATTCTAGTGGTAATAACCGATTTAGAGGACTGTAATGACTAACTTAACATGTTGTCTCTAAATATCTCAAATCGTCATATTCAACATTTTAGATACTCTCAAGTTGTTTATTAGATCTTTTTCATGTTTTTCACGTTACATTAAACACATGATTACTCAGTTCATCATTAGAAGTGTGTCAGATCGTTATGACCGAATTCAAGGATCGTCTTTACTAACTTCTTCAATAAACATTCAAAATCACACCAAATGATCTCTATAAAACCTTTTCAACTATTCCAACAAATTTAGTCGTTATAACCATCTTGACAAACTTTAATGACTAACTTAATATGTTGCCTCCATTAAAAGTGTGTTAGATCGTAATGACCGACATAAATGATCGTTTTTATAAACATTTTGAGCTTCATCAGAAAATATCCAAAATCACACCAAATGACCAATATAGAGCCTTCTCAAATATTTCACAATAACTCTAGTCGTTATAACAACTTAAAAGACTAATAATTAGCTTCATATGTTTACTCTAAGGGTCTCAAATCCTCACTCTCAACTTTTCAGATCCTCTGAAGTAGTTTTTCAGAACGTTTTCATTAATTTTCATTTAATATTGAACACATGCTTCGATCCTTTTCATGATTTCACAAATCGTCATTACAAATGTGTTAGATCGTCAAAATCGACAAAAATGACTGTCTTTATCTATTTCTCAGAGATAATCAGTAAACATCAAAAATCACACCGAATGACCTCTATAAAACCCTCTCGACTACTAACCTTAGTCGTTTTAACCAACTTAAAAGACTGTGATGACCAACTTCATATGTTCTCTCCATTCATAGTGTGTTAGGTCGTAATAACCGACATAAATGAATGCTTGGGCTTGATCACTAAATATCCAAAATTACACCAAATGACCAGTAATAGAACCTTTTCAACAATTTCAGCAACTTTAGTCATTATAACCAAATTGAAAGACTGTAATAACTAGCTTCATATGTTGTCTCTTTAATGGTCTCAGATCGTCGTACTCAACTTTTTAAGTCCTCTCAAGTTGTTTTTCAATACGTTTTCATTAATTCTTCAAGTAATATCAAAAACATGCTTTGACCCTTTTTATGATATTTCAAATCGATATCACATCGTCATGACCAACTTAAATAATCGTTTTTACTAACCTCAGAGCTTCATCAATAAATTTCCAAAATTTCACCAAATAACCTCTATACAACCTTCTATACTGTCCCAACAACTTTAGTCGTTATAATCAACTTAAATGAACATTTTTACTTTCTTCGCAGACATTCATCAGAAAACATCCAAAATAACACCAAATGACATCAACACAACACTCGCAACTATTCCAACAATTTTAGTCGTTATAAAAAAACCTAAAGAATGTAATGACTAACTTAATATATTGTCTCTATAAGTGTCTCAAATCGTCATATTCAACTTTTCAGATCCTATGAAGATGTTTATAAGATCTTTTTCATGTTTTTCAGGTAACATTAAACACAAGCTTCAACCCTTTTCATGATTTCTCAAATCGTCATTAGAAGTGTGTCAGATCGTTATGACTGAATAAAAGGATCGTCTTTACTAACTTATCAGAGCTTCCTCAATGAACATCCAAATCACACCTCGACTATCCCAGCAAATTTAGTCAATATAACCATCTTGACAGACTTTAATGACTAACTTCATGTGTTGTCCCGTTTAAAAGTGTGCTAGATCGTAATAAATGACATAAATGATCATCAGAAAATGTCCAAAATCACACCAAATGACCTCTATAGAACCCACTTGACTTCTAAACTTTAGTCGTTATAACCAATTTAAGGGACTGTGATGACCAACTTCATATTGGTGTGTTATATCGTAATAAGCGACATAAATGAACGTTTTTACTAATGACCATTAATATTACGTTTTCAACTATTTCAACAGCTTCAGTCGTGATAACAAACGTCATATGTTGTCTCTTTAATGGTCTCAAATCGTCATATTCAACTTTTCCGATCCTGTCAAGTTGTTTTTCAGAACGTTTTCATTAATTTTTCAATTAACATTAAACACATGCTTCGACCCTTTCATTGATGTTTCAAATCGATATTACAAGTGTGTTAGATTGCCACGATCGACTTAGATTATCTTTTTAACTAACTTCTCATAGTTTCATCAGTATTTATCAAAAATCGTACTAAATAATCTCTATACAACCATTTCGACTATCCCAGCTAACTCAAATGTTACCTCCATTCCAAAATAGATTAACGTTTTTACTTACTTCTCAGACCATCAGAAAACAGAAAATAACACCAAATAACCTCTATACAACCCTCTCGACTATCCCAACAGCTTTTGTCTTTATAATCAACTTACCAAAGTGTAATGACTCACTTTATATGTTACCTTAATTCCAACATTAAGAATGTTTTTTCTTACTTCTAAGACCTTCATCAGAAAACATCCAAAATTACACCAGATGAAATCTAGAGAGCCATCTCGACTATTCCAACAGTTTTAGTCTGTATCAGCAACTAAAAGACTATAACCTCTTGTCTCCGTAAGGATTTCAGATCATATTCAATCTTTCTATATAAACGATCTTTTAGATCGTAATCAGTAAAAATCTAAAATCACACAAAATGACCGCTATGAAACCCTTTCGACGTTAGACGTTATTACCAACTTAAGAGACTGTCATGACCATCTTCATATGTTGTGTCCATTAATAGTGTGTAAGATCGTAATAAGCGACAAAAATGAGCGATTTTATCAACTTGCTAGAGCTTCATCAGTAAACATCCAAAATCACACCCAATGACCAGTAACAGAACGTTTTCAACTATTACAGCATCTTCAGTCGTTATAACCAAGTTAAAAGACTGTAATAACTAATTTCATATGTTGTCTCTGTAATGGTTCTCAAATCGTTATATTCAGCTTTTCCGATCCTGTCAAGTTGTTTTTCAAAAGATTTTCGTTCATTTTTCAATTAATTTTACTTACTTCTCAGAGCTTCATCAGTATATATGCAAAATCGCACCAAATAACCTCTATACAACCTTCTATACTATCCCAACAACTTTAGTCGTTATTATCAACTTAACAGACTGTAACGACTAAATTTATATGTTACCTCCATTCCAACATGAATGAACATTTCTACTTACTTTTTAGATCTTCATCAGAAAACATCCAAAATCACAGCAAATGACCTCTAAACAACCTTCGCAACTATTCAAAAAATTTCAGTCGTTATAACCAACTTAAAAGACTTAATATGTTGTCTCTCTAAATATCTCAAATCGTCAAATTCAACGTTTTAAATCTTCTCAAATTGTTTATAATATCTTTTTCATATTTATAAACATGCTTCTACCCTTCTCATGATTTCGCAAATCATTACAAGTGTGTTAGATCGTCATAACCGACAAAAATGATCGTAATTATCTATTTCTCAGAACGTAATCAGTAAACATCCAAAATCACACCGAATGACCTCTCGTCTACTACTTTTAGTCGTTATAACCAACTTAAGAGACTGTGATGAAAAATTTCATATGTTACCTCCATTAATAGTGTGTTAGATGTTTTTACTAACTTGCTAGGGTTTCATCAGTAAACATCCAATATTGAATAGAATGACCAGTAATAAACCTTTTCAACTATTTCAGCAACTTTATTCATTATAACCAAGATAAAGACTGTAATAGCTAACTTCTTATGCTGTCTCTTTACTGGTCTAAAATCGCCATATTCATAACAGGCAAAAATGGTCGTCTTTATTTATTTCTCAGAACGTAATCAGTAAATATCCAAAATCACACCAAATGAGCTCTATGGAACCCTCTCGACTAACTAACCTTAGTCGTAATAACCAACTTGAGAGACTGTGATGACCAGCCTCATATGTTCTCTCAATTGATAGTGTGTTAGATCGTAATAACCGATATAAATGAGCGTTTTTACTAACTTACTGCAGCTTCATCAGCAAACATCCAAAATTACACCAAATGACCGGTAATAGAGCCTTTTCAGCTAATTCAACAACTTTTGTCATTATAACCAAGTTAAAAGACTTTAATAACAAACTTCATATGTTGTCTCTTTAATTCTCTCAAATCGTCATATTTAGCTTTTCTGATCCAGTCATCTTTCAAAATGTTTTCATTAATTTTTGAATATTAAACACGTGCTTCAACCCTTTTCGTTGATTTATCAAATCGAGATTACAAGACTTAGATTATCGTTTTTACTAGCTTTTCATAGCTTCATCAATATTTTTCCAAAATCGCACCAAATAACACATATACAACCTTATTGACTATCCCAACAAATCTAGTCGTTATAATCAAATTAGCAGACTGTAATGATTAACTTCATATATTACCTACTTACTTCTCAGACCATCAGAAAACATAGAAAATCACACCAAATAACTTCTATACAACCTTCTCGACTATCCCAACAACATTAGTCGTGATAATCAACTCAACAAAGTGTAATAACTAACTTCATATATTACCTCCATTCCAACATTAATGAATGTTTTTACTTACTTCTCAGACCATAGGAAAACTTCCAAAATCACACCAAATGACCTCTAGAGAACCATCTCGAGTATTCCAACAATTTTAGTCTATATCAGCAACTGAAAGACAATAATGACTAACTTAACCTCTTGTCTCTGTAAGGATTTCAGATCCTCATATAAAACCTTTCAGATCCAGACTCTGAATTTGTTTTCAAGAACGTTTATATCTGTTTTCCAGATAATATTAAGCACATGCTTCGAACCTTTTCAAGATTCCTCAAATCGTCATTACAAGTGTGTTAGATCGTCATAACAGACAAAAATGATCGTCTTTATTTATTTCTCAGAACGTAATCAGTAAACATCCAAAATCATCCCAAATGACCTCTATGGAACCCTCTCGACTTAGTCGTTATAACCACTTAAGAGACTATGATGACCAACTTCATATGTTCTCTCCATTAGTAGTATGTTAGACCGTAATAACCGACATAAATGAACGTTTTTTCTAACTTGCTTGAGATTCATCAGTAAACATCCAAAATTACACCAACTATTTCAACAACTTTATTCATAATAACGAAGTTAAAAGACTGTCTATTTGATGGTATCAAATCGTCATTTTCAACTATTCCGATCCTGTTAAGTTCTTTTTCAGAATGTTTTCATCAATTTTTCAATTAATATTAAACATATGCATCGAGCCTTCCTTTGATTTTTCAAATAGATATGAAAAGTGTGTTAAATCGTCTTGACTGACTTAAATGATCGTTTAAACTAAATCCGAAGAGCTTCATCATAATTCATCCAAGATGGCATCAAATAACCTTTATACAATCTACTCGACTATCCCAACAACTTTAGTCGCTATAATCAACCTAACAAAGTGTAATGACTAGCTTCATATGTTACCTCCATTTCAACATAGATGAATGTTTTTATTTACTTCAAAGAAATCATCCAAAATCACACCAAATGACTTCGAGAGAACCTTCTCGACTATTCCAACAATTTTAGTCTATATCAGCAAATTAAAGATTAACTTAACCTATTGTCTCTCTAAGGGTTTCAACCTTTCAGATCCTCTAAAGTTCTTTTCAAGATCGTTTATAGCAATTTTCCAAGTAATATCAAACACATGATTCGAACTTTTTCATGATTTCTCAAATCGTCATTACAAGTGTGTTAAATCGTCATATCCGACAAATATGATCGTCTATTTACTTCTCATAACGTAATCAGTAAACATCCAAAATCACACCAAAGGACCTCTATAAAACCCTCTCGACTACTAACCTTAGTCGTTATAACAAACATAACAGATTTTGATGACCAATTTCATATCTTCTTTCCATTAATTGTGTGTTAGATCGTATTGACCGATATAAATGAAGAATTTTACTAACTTGTTAGTGATTCATCAGGAAACATCCAAAATCACACCAAATGACCAGTAATAGAACCTTTTCAACTGTTTCAACTACTTTAGTCCCAATAACCAAATTAAAGTACTGTAATAACTTACTTCATATGTTGTCTCTTTATTGGTCTCATGTCGTCATGTCTCATGTCTTCCAATCCTCTCAATTTGTTTTCTCAGAACATTTTCATTAATTCTTCAATTAATATTAAAAACATACTTCGACCCTTTTTTTGATATTTCAAAGCTTACATGATCCTTTTTATTAATCTCAGAGCTTCATCAATAAGTATCCAAATTTCACCAAATGACCTCTATAACACTACTCCGACTTTTCCAACACGTATAGTTGTTATAACCAACTTACCTTCATATGTTGTCTCCATTCCAAGTGTCTTAGATCGTAAAAACGAACATATATGATCGTTTTTACTAACCTCTTAAAGCTTTTCCAACAGTTTTAGTCGTTATAAGCAACTAAAAAACTGTAATAACTGACTTCATATCTTATCTCTATAAAGATTTCAAATCGTCATATTCATCCCAAGAGTTTCTAAGATTTTTTCATTAACTTTTTGTAATTTCTCAAATCGTCTGGTAGATCGTTATAACAGACATAAATGATCGTCTTTACTTATTTCTCTGTGTCCTCGGTAAACATTTAAAATCAAACCAAATGGCCTCTATGTAACCTTCTCGACTATTCCGTCAACATAAGTCGTTATAAACAGAGTAACAGACTGTAAAGATTAACTTCATATGTTCTCTCAATTACATGTTTGCTAGATCGTAATAAACGACATTAATGATCGTTTTTTCCTAACTTCTCACAGCTTCATTAACACACATCCAAAATCTCACAAAAATGACTTCTATGGAACCTTCTCAAGTACTTCAGCAACTTTAGTCTTTATAACCAACTTAACAGACTGTAATGACTAAATTCATATGTTTTCTCCTTTACAAGTTCGATAGATCGTAATAAACAACATTAATGATCGATTTCACTAACTTCTCAGAGCTTCATTAGAACTCATACTAAATAACACAAAAATGACCTCTATAGAACCTTCTCGACTATAGCAAAAATATCAGTCGTTATAACCAACTTCACAAACTGTAATGACCATCTTCGTATGTCGTCTCCATTAAGAGTGTGTTAAAAAGTAATAACCGACATAAGTGAACGTTTTGATCAGCTTATCAGGGATTTGTCATTAAATATCCAGAATCACGCCAAATGACGTCGACACAACCATCGCAACTATTCCAACAATTTTATTCGTTTTAAACAACTTAAAAGACTGTAATGACTAACTTCATATATTGTCTCTCTAAGTGTCTCAAATCGTCATATTCAACTTTTTAGATCCTCTCAAGTTGTTTAGGAGATCTTTTTCATGTTTTTCAAGTAACATTAAACATATGTTTCTACCCTTTTTATGACCGAATTAAAGGATCGTCTTTACTAACTTATCAGAGCTTCATCAATAGAAATACAAAATCACACCAAATGATCTCTATAGAACCTTTGTGTTGTCTATAAGGGTCTCAGACCGTCACATTCAACTTTTCAGATCCTCTGAAGCTGTTTTGCAGAATGTTTTCATTCTTTGAATGATTTCTCTAATCGTCATTACAAGTGTTATATCGTCATGTATAGAACCCATTCGACTGCTAACCTTAGTCGTTATAACCAACTTAGGGGACTCTGATGACCAACTTCATATGTGCTCTCCATTAATAGTGTGTTAGATCTTAATAACCGATATAAATGAATGTTATTACACCAAATGATCAGCAATAGAACCTTTTCAACTATTTCAATAACTTTAGTCACTATAACGAAGTTAAAAGACTATAATAGCTAACTTCATATGTCGTCTCAAATCATATTCAACTTTTCTGTTTCTGTCAAGTTATTTTTCAAAACGTTTTCATTATTATTTCAATTCATACACATACTTCGACCCTTTTTTACATTTTTAAGATTGATTGTTAGATTGTCAAGGCCAACTTAAATGATCGTTTTTACTAATTTCTCGGAGTTTCATCAGTATTTATCCAAAATCGCACTAAAAAACCTCAACACATCCTTCTCGACTAATTTAACAAGTCGTTATAATCAACTTAGCACACTTTAATAACTAACTTCATCTGTTACCTCCATTCCAATATAAATGGACGTTTTTGTTTACTTTCGAGACCTTCATCATGACATCAAAAATCACACCAAATGACCTTTAGAGAACCTTTTCGACTATTCAAACAATTTAAGTCTATAATAACAAACTTAACCTTTTGTCTTTGGAAGGGTTTCTAATCCTCATATCTAACCTTTCAGATCCTCTCATGTTGTTTCTAAGATCGTTTATATTAATTTTCCAAGTGATATCAAACACATGCATCGAACCTTTTCATGATTTCTTAAATTGTCATTACAAGTGTGCTAGATCGTCATAACCGACAAATTGATCGTGTTTATTTATTTCTCAAAACGTTATCAGTAAACATCCAAAATCACACCCTCTCGACTTATAACCAACTTAAGAGACTTGTATGACCAACTTCATATGTTCTCTCCATTGAGTGTGTGTTAGATCTTAATAACCAACATAAATGAAAGTTTATACTGACTTGTTTTAGAACTTCATCTGTAAATATCCAAAATCACACCAAATGACCAGTAATAAAACCTCTTCAACTATTTCAACAACTCTAGTCGTTATAACCAAGTTGAAAGACTGTAATAACTAACTTCATATATTGTCTCTTTAATGGCCTCAAATCGTCATATTCAACTTTTACACAACCTTCGTGATAATTCCAACATTTTCAGCCCTTATAACCAACGTTTTTCTAAATATCTCAAACAGTCAAATTCAACTTTTTAGATCCTCTCAAGTTGTTTATAAACTCTTTTTACTATTTTTGAATGAATATTAGATACATGCTTCTACTCTTTTCATGATTTCTCAAATTATCATTAGAAGTGTGGCAGATCAGAGCTTCATTAATAAACATTCAAAATCACAAGTAATGATCTCTAGAGAACCTTCTCTACTATTAAGAAAATTTAGTTTTTATTCCCCTCCATCAAAAGTGTGTTAGAAGGTAATAACCGAAATAAATGATCGTTTTTACAAACAGAGATTCATCAGAAAATATCCAAAATCACACCAAATGACCAGTATAGAGCTTTCTCACCTATTTCAATAATTCTGGTCGTTATAACCAGCTTAAAAGACTAATAATTGCCTTCATATCTTGTCTCTAAAGGACAAAGATCGTCACATTCAACTTTTACGATCCTCTGAAGTTGTTTTTCAGAACGTTTTCATTAATATTCATTTAATATTGACCATATGCATCGATCCTTTTCATGATTTCACAAATCGTCATTACATATGTGTCATAACACAAAAAAGATCGTAATTATCTATTTCTCAGAACGCAATCAGTAAACATCCAAAATCACAACGAATGACCTCTATAACCCTTAGTCGTTATAACCAACTTAAGAGACTGTGATGACCAACTTCATATGTTCTCTCCATTAATAGTATGTTAGATCGCAATAATCGACATAAATAAACGTTTTTACTAACTCTCTAGGGTTTCAACTTTAGTCATTAATAACTAACTTCATATTACTAACTTCATATATTGTCTCTTTAATGGTCTCAAATTGTCATATTCAACTTTTTTGATCCTGTCAAGTTATTTTTCAAAACGTTGTCATTAATTTTTCAATTAATATTCAACACATGCTTCGACCTTTTGTGATTTTTCAAATCGTTATTTCAACCAACTTAAATGATCGTTTATACTAATTTCATCAGTATTTATCCAAAATTGCACAAATAACCTCTATACAACCTAATCGACTATCTCAAGAACTTTTGTCGTTATAATCAACTTAGCACACTGTAATGACTAACTTCATCTGTATAAATGGACGTTTTTATATACGTTTTAGACCATCAGATAACATCGAAAATCATACCAAATTACCTCTAGAAAACCTTCTCGACTATTCCTACAATTTTAGTTGAAATCAGCAACTATAAGACTGTAATGACTAACAACCTTTTCTCTCTGTAAGGATTTCTAATCCTCATATTCAACCTTTCAGATCCTCTAAAGTTGATTTTAAGATCGTTTATATCAATTTTCCAAATAATATCAAACACATGCTTCGAACCTTTTCATGATTTCTCAAATAGTCATTACGTGTGTTAGATCGTCATAACCGACAAAAATGATCGTCTACTTATTTCTCAGAAGGTAGTCAGTAAACATCCAAAACC
>JAUUDW010004071.1:0-10358 GCA_032361385.1 Panulirus guttatus
AAGCGGAACGAGTTTTTGAATAACCATTGCACTGAAAGCTCAACTTTGGTCTAGTGAAATCTTATGACTCGTGGTTTTGTTTTTAGGAATATTTAGAAATACAATAGAAAAGCCATAATGATACAATATTAGTTATGTGTGAATTTATGCAGTTTAACTTGTAGTAATGTCATGATGAATTTTATCCTAATATTGACGAGGACATATGTATGATGAGCCAGTGACAGGATCCCGCCAGGGACGCCCACAGCTTGGGAAAAGATGACTTTTATTTAGGAAACGGATGATATGTCGAACATTATCACTGCTGATTTAACGCCAATGTGGTGATTAAAGGTGACGTCATCCCTGTTGCCGTGGGTAGTGTCTCATTGTCTTGGCAGGGGGGGGGGGTGCTCTTCAAGGTTAAGCTCACTTAAGTTTTTTTTTGTCGGTTGTCGTCTCCAGCGACACGTCGGAGACCAGACTTGTCGCGTGCATAAAAACCAAAGCGTTCTGCGCATGTCGTGTATACTCCATACGCGAATTACATTTACATTTTTCATTTTAACATTACCGTGCAGATGCTTGAGGTAATTCCTGTCAAGGAAACAGTCATGTATGGTACTGAGGTTACATGAATGAAAAGCACCATTGATATGTATATATATACATTCATTCACATCTTTACTTGGTAATTATCTCAAGGGACAAAAATGCCACTTAGAAGGTTTCTTGGAAATGTTGTGGAAATGAAAAGTTCAAAGCTTTTAACAGTAGATTAGACTTTCATTTCGCCGTAACAAAGTAGTAATCCTTTACATCCCTCCATGAGTGGTGTTTTTATATATTGAGCGTTAGATGGCTACCGGAACAAAAATTGACTCGTCTGTTGCAGAAAAAAGTTTCGTAATTTTGCCGTCGTCAGTTTGATAAATTTCCCAAACTGCTGTGGTACGATGAGTCGTTCGTTATGAGCAAGTTGCGGTTCAGCTGAACCTGCCACACATCTTTCCCAAAGTTATATACCGACAGTTGAACCTTGTCCTTGTTTGAATGTTTCCATTTTTTTCTTTCCTCCGAATTCATTTATTAGGATATATGCCCTTCATCCATACTCTCACTGAAATACTGTCTGTGTATACCAAGGCAATGAATATTCTTAGACTTTATATACTAAATGTGATAACACAGTTCAAAACAAAGCGACATGATTCATGCTTCGGAAGAGTGACCACGGCGCCTGACGTAAATTTCTTAGTCTCTAGGGTAATTCCTGTACCTCTCCCTCCCCTGTCCATATATTCTAAGTTAAGGGTCATTACTGTTCACGAGGGGTCACCCTTGAGGCTGGAGGCCAAGTGGGGTGGTGGGTCGACCTTGGATCGTATTTGCCGAGCAATAGCGCATTGAAGGCTTGTTTTGGTTAGATCATTGTTTGTTTAGGAGCCGACAGCGTCAACAAACACGGTCACACGGAGCGGGGGCGGGCTCCCAGCTTGGGAGTCGGCGCGGATGTGCATATTTCAACACTCTTTGACGAAAGGAATGTGGATATTTCAGCTCCGTAATCGGCAGGGTCGTATATATTTTGGCATCATGATTAGCAGGAATATGGATAATTCGGGAGCATAGTTACGAAAAGGGAATGTATTATTCCACCATGGTCGATCTATTAGGACGTAGATATATTTATGCACCTTATTCAGTGCGAATGTGGTAATTTTTCTCTATCATTATCGTACGGTGATGTTTGTCACATAGGTGCTATGTCATGGGTGGAATGTGGATGAGTGATATCCATCCAGTGATATAGATATTGCCTCATATGGAGTGAATGTGGATGGTTTAGTACCATAATAGTCACGGATTTAACGATTTTCACCTCATTTGCTGCGGAGGAAGGTTTTCGGTTCTATATTCGGCACTGGTGTATGTTAGTGATGTAGCCAGGGGAACCCGAAGTGACCGGTGATGGTGCGCTGTTTGTTACAATGTAAATCCAGTCAGTCAGACAGGTTTGGCATATAACCTGAAAATCTTGCCGAGTTCGTGGAATGTATTGCGTCGTCTCTCGATGAGGATTGTATGCCTAAGGTTGAGCTGTAGCTGTCGGAGGAGGTACCAGGTCACGTTAAGAGACTCTTGTATGGTTTCCATGGAATGTAGAACATGGCTATAGTCAACGTGGACCTGAACAGCCTTGTGCTGTCTCCTGCAACACTAAATAATGTCCTTTTTTACATAAGATTAAATGCATGATCGCCTTTTATGAGTGATTTGTCAGACTGTTCATGGCTCAGTAAACGATCTCATCAGACTGATATTTTTTATTATTTATGTCGCACATTTTCACTTTGTGAGGGGGTTGATATTTGGCACTGGAATTTTTGGCTCAAACTGAAGTACTGCCTCACTAGCCCTCTGTCGTTAAGGGCTGGAAATTTGCTTGTAATGATATCCAGTTAGTAGTGACTCGGACCCGGATTGGGTAAATACACTTTTTCGCGGGAAACGAAGTGTTAGATGAAAGGTTTTTGCGAACCTTAAGACGAGAGAAGAGAACCCGATGGTGACGCTCTTGTCAGTTCTTAAGCTAGTGATGTAGGATATTATGGTTTGCTCGCGTCACACTTCCAGATGGATGATGATACGGAAGTGACGGTCAAAAGTTAATGCCATTAAACTCTCCTCATACCATCATACCAACCACATATCATCATACCCTCCACATACCATCGAACGCTCCACATACCATCGAACCCTCCACATACCATCGAACCCTCCACATACCATCAGACTCTCTACATATACACACACACACCCTCCACCTGCAGCTGAGTATATTGACCTCCTTCAGCACAAGCTACACTCCCCACACTTCCCCCTCCCTCACCACAAGTACTGTGTATCCCCCACACACCCTCTCTCTCCCTCACCATCCAGCTTATCTTGTTTAATGACGTTTATTTGATGAGGGAGAGATGTGTGTGGCAGTTGGGGTTTGGCAGGGCAGATATGTGAGCCTTGACGGAGGCGTTACCTCACCGCTGAGGCCGACGAGGTCAGCACACACACTCCTCCTGTATTTTCGCAGTGGTGGTCACGCTGATTGCTTCATGTTTATGTATAGTATACACAGTCGTGTGTAAGATGATTTAGGTGTGGAATCTAGTGCCTTTATTAACAAGCGTCCATGAGACATGCAGCTCTGTTCTCGTTGCTTTGGTGTTGCTACGAGTGTGGAGGTTGTGTGTGTGTATGGTGAGTGGTGTTTGTGGTGGACGTCAGCTCAGTCTGTATGGCGGAAGGATATGGTTTCTCGTGGTTACTTAGTGAGGCGAGGCTCGTTTTGTTGTGCAGTCCCCACGCCATGAAGGCGCACATGATATCAGAATTTGTAGGTGTACAGGGGCGGGGGGGAGGAGGGTTGCTGTATAGATCCGCCCGCGTTGCCTACCCCCTCGGCTGGACTGGCCGTCCCGCCAGTCTCCCCCGTAATTGGTTTGGGGAAGGACGAAAATATCTAATTGACTTTAAGCATTTAATCGGTATGTGGCCAGACGCGTTTCCCAAGGTCACTGGTAGGGGAGGACTGAGGGTAAATAGGGTCGGGAGATAAGTTTGACAGACCCCTAGTGTGTGTGTGGACCTGTTGGGTAGATGGCTACTCGTATGCTCCTCATGTGTATGTATGGGTGTTTGTTTTGACCCATGTTTGTGGGTGTATGTCTAAATGTGTATCCAGAGGGCAAAGTAAGATATGTAGGCTTGGCTTGATCATACGACAAGTGGTTTCGTGTTACCGGGGTTGGGGAGGAGTAATGAGCACAGGTGTGGGCTGACCGGCCGGCGGCCCCTCCGTGAGCACAGGTGTGATCAACCCGACTCATAAAAGCAGCAGGATTATTAACATGTGTTCAAATCTCCGAAATTTAGGGGAAAATATCAACTTCTGTTCGTCAGTGCGCCTCACCGATCCTGTGTCAGTGTGAGGACTTGGGTACTGGATTGGTGGTGGAAGCCGTAGCCACAGTATCCTCTCCCTGTTTCTGGCAGACTGTCCCGCCCGGCCGTCACAACTGGTGAGCCATACTTCTTGTATATGGCGAGTGGGAGAACCCCTGCGGTAAATACTTCGCGTGGTTATCACTGTCTGTACGGTGGTCCCGGGCGGTGTAGTCGCGACGCTTGAAGAACGTTCTGTTCTCTTTATGAAAATGTAATTCTACACTTGAGGGGAAGCGTCGCCTGGCCTTTCCTGAGGAAACTGTAGTTGACCTTCATTACAGTTTAACCTTTCAACCTTTATGGCGTGCGTTATCTAGATTTCATTGTCCGTCGTTCTAGCAGAGGATGACAACAGTGTAATAGGTTCACAACTAATAAACGTCGATGGAAAAGAATACCAGATGTCTGGGACGGCAGAGTGAAGAATTAGTGTCGATGAGAAGGCTGCAGGATCACGTGGTGGCTGAACAGCCATGTCTGGGGAATGTTAAGGTCACATGGTGCCTGGACAACTGTGCACTGGGGCTGCTAAGATCACACTGGATGTAGAAAGAGCCATGATGAGTCAGATATGTTGTGACGCCATCATAGATCTTCTTTTGTCTCGTATGTTGTCCATCCGGAAGAGGGAAAGGTTCACGTATATGTCACCAATGGTGTTGGCAGGACGGTGGGGCCCTCGGACCATCGGGGTCTGGCTAGTAACTAACCTCTCACCTGATAAACAGCGTCTTACTGAATGATGTAGGAACTCACATCGCTTACGCACGTACTTAAAAGAAACAAAAGCTACTTTTTATTGAAAATAAAATAAAAATTTCCTGAAGGTTTGTTCCAAAGTGAGTTGTAAGACAATGGGTCATACTGGAAACATTGCCTGAAAGAACATCATAGATTCTACAAGGTCGTGATACTACACCTTGTTCGGGTTACATTTCGGTGTACCACAGGTCTTGGTAAGTCCTGTAGCTGTATATATTAAATCGTCGATATATTACAAAACCTTCTTGTGCCTCACGGAAGGATATGGGACCAGCGACCTGAAGAAACATCAGCACCCAAAGTTTGAAATTGGATTACAAACCGTTGGCTTCTCGACCTTGTAAACTGAAAACCTTCAACTTGCCTTAAGGGGAAGACAGTGTCGGATATTGGTAGGTTTCCTGTGGTGATATATTTAAACTGATGATGACCTCAGCAACTGATGACCTCAGTGACTGATGACCTGCGTTTGCTTTTCCAATCGTTTCACTCTCATTGCTTTATATTCGCAGTACTTGTGATTCAGATGCCGTTAGTTTCAGATCACTGTGCCTTTTGGTCTCCTGTTTCAGTCCATTCTTGCGTTTCCCTTCTTCTCCTTCACTCGTTTCCTTTCCTCTGTGATTTATATAATCCTTTGTTTCCTATCACTTCTGTGTTTCATTTCCTGCCTGTGTTTCATTTCGTTTGCAGTATTTGGTTGACATCAGTCGAGTGTCGTTTTTTCCATTCTTATATTCCCATGCCAGTGGTTCGTTTGCTTCAGTTGTCCAACTTTGACATGTGCCTGGCGTGGGTTGTGGCTGGCGTGGGATGCAGTTGGTGCCTGGCGTGGGTTGTGGCAGGCGTGGAGTCCATACATCACCTGGTGATCCCGGGCGTCCGCGTTATGGGCTCCCCTCCTCCCCCCACCCCCCCAGGGACTGCCATCCAACCATAACCGGCGGTAATTGTTGCTTCCTGCTGGGGCCTGACACTCTGGTGGCCGCGGCGCCTGCGTCAGCTGGCCCACGCCCCGGCCGCTGGAGACTGACTGACACCGAAGGTAACCCTGGCGTGGCCGTAAAAACAAGGTTCATGATGTGCGATTAAAGTGTCAGTCCAGCGGAGAGTGAAGAGAGGCAGTGGTCAGCCCGGGGATGGGGCTGCACTGTATGGGGCCCCTGACCCACGCCTGACCCGCCGGGGTAAGACTCTGGCCCTGGGGTTGTGTGTGTTGATACGCCTGATCCACAGATGATATACCTCTCGTGGTCAGAGGTCGAGTGGCATTAATTGCTGAGAGTTATGAACTGTGTTGGTCTTGGAGTTATCCCCTGGTTCCTCCTGTGTGGTTGGAGGTCGACTGGTATGGAAGGTTGTGATACAACTGATGTTTCGGGAATAGTGATGATCTATATGTACTGTACCGGAAGGGAGTGTTACACTCGTGTGGCCCCACCTCTTGAACATTCTCCATTATCATACGACGACGTTTTAGGTGTGTGTGTGTGTGTGTGTGTGTGTGTGTGTGTGTGTGTGTGTGCATCCCGGAACACTCGCGTGCATTTTGTAGTAAGTGTGTGTTGTTGTGGGTCCTTATATGTGCATCTCTGCAGACGTGTTTCATTCTTTATGGTATGCATTTATGTACAGCTGTTTTGCATACGTGCCTGTGTTTGCATTCGGACTGATGTTTACTCGTCCATATTTGTTGACGCGTTTGTGTCCGTAACACGGGAGTGGCCTTTATGTGTGCGTGTCCGTGGCATGACATGCGGTCTCACCCGTATGGCACCTCACCTGCAGACGCAGACTCCGGTTCGGCGTCTGGCACATACCAGCACTGATCAAAGTGTTATATTTGATATATTTATCAAGTATGATACTTCAAACACTTGAATTTCACTGTAATGTATCGTTTGATATCAAATCGAATCAATAGTTTTGAGAACCTTTGTCTCTGACATGCACTATCCAATTCGATTTTAGTATTAAGTCCACAGTGTAACCAGTGTTAAGATTTACACTGATGAAAAATATTCATTTAACCTTCTGAAGTCTCTCGAAGGTTGTGTCATATTCTTAATGTTTGTGAGGGAGTGAGACAACCATCAGTAGTTCATGCAGAGTCCATGAAAATGTTTATGAAGATCCTGGTTACTGGAAGCGGGTGGCTTTAGTGTGTGCGATGCTTGGGACTCAAGGTCATCAAGAAGTCCCTCTGTTTACTTTGTTTTTTAGTCGGCGCGACCGAGTAAGTTTTTCAGAAACCGGACGCCATGTTTACCGGATCGATCAGCTTGTATTGAGGTGCAGGCATGTGGGGAACCCTGGCGGTGCTTGTATCCTGTGCTTGGGGGGTTCACAGCTTACTGATAAGCTGTAGAGGGCTTAGCGGTGCAGCTTAGACCGGTGCAACAGGGAACGGTAGGCACGAGCAGGTACCGTCAGCCGGGACTGCTGGAGAGAGAGAGAGAGAGAGAGAGAGAGAGAGAGAGAGAGAGAGAGAGAGAGAGAGTTGGGGGTAACACCAGCGAGGGGTAATGATTGGGCCAGTGTCCATAAGGCGGGGTCACAAGCCTCGTGTTGTTGGCATTATTATGGGACGCGCAGCCGCAGCTACAGAACCTCCTGATGCTGAGGGCGGAGGGAATCATCTTCTGGTGGGCTGGGGATGGTCAGTTGAGGCGGGAGTGTGGCCCCGTCAGGAGCAGCGGGTCCCCCAGGCTGACGGGCGGCGTCATCCACTTGACACAGCTGACAGGTGGCACGCATCTCGTATACCAGACTGGTCCTGACCAGACAACCTCCTGCTCTTAGTCCGAAGTTGTGTCTAGAGGAATGTGAACCTCAACAGCGAGGAGCTACGTTGTTTGATATTGGATGCATGGAGCTGGGAGCTGGATAAGGCAGCGAGAGGTGACCAGACTTGGATGTTATTTTCTTGAGGGAAGGACCCAACGGGGGAGGTGTCGAAGGCTGGACGAGAAGAGGGAGCTGAGAGTAACGGGGAAGGATTACTGTGAGGACGATGTTTCCTAGGCACAGCAGATAGTACTGAGAGATAACCAAAGAATATCATGGAGATAATCTAAGAATACCTTAGAGATAACCCCGGAATAGCTGGGAGATAACCCAACAGTACCTGTGAGATAACGGCAGATAATTATCTGAGAGCTAACTCATGATACCCGGCGGCCAGGTGGGTGGGAGGTGAGGGCAGGAGGTGTGGTCCAGTCTCCGCTTAGTGTGTGCTGTCCCTGCTGGGCTGTGGCTTCTGGTGAAGTGTGGCCGCCTGTGCCGCACAGGCCAGGGACCACGTGTAGAGGATGCTGGTGGTGTTGTGCCTCCTAGGGATGGAGGAAGGCACTAGGGAGGGGCACGGTATCTGGTCTGCACGGGAAATTGTAGATTGGGGTGGGCAGAGGAGGTCTGGCCAGTCGTGCTTGTTAGATGACGTTCCCAGTTTCCCTAAAACGGAAGGAAGATGATACAGTGAGGCTTGTGTGGATAACTACACATAGAAACGGTTACATACATATTCATAATTAGATCAGAACAGGACGTCAGAGGGATGGGCCGATACTGGTACAGTCTAGAGATTCAGTTATTACGATATGAGGGTGTTATTGTCCTGACGGCTTTCATGGAGTAGTTTGGGTGGATGAGAAGGTGTGTGAGGGAGCCGTGCTTGGCGCGTTGCTTGCTGCCACCCCATCCTTGGCTGGAGGACGCGCCCGTCAGGGCAGGTGGCCCGGGCCGATAGCCAAGGATACTGTCCACCGCAAGAGGCCCCGGACCAGCCATCACCAGTAGGCCGGGTTTACAGATGGCCAGACTTGTGACCTGCCACGTCCATAGGTCGTCAGTAGTGTTATAATCCCGGATCCTGGTGTCCCTCCCCTTCCCCTCCCACCCAGGGGGAGTGAGGCAACATGTTCCTGGCCGGAGGGGATTACCCAGGGTCAGGTCCCCCCCCCCCCACCCTTGCTGACAGTTTTAAGGACTCCAACACACCAGTAACCCCCAGCCTGTGCCCCAGCTCTGTCTAAGGGATCTGCTTGAGGGGCCAGGAAGCCGCGCAGCCCATCGTTGATTGCTGCGCCGTGGGGCGTCTACCATATGTGTGGGTATATAAGGCATTGATTGAGCCTCAAGGCTGATGGAGGGATATGGTCGCTCCGATGCAGTAAGACCTGGGCTGTCTCAGGGCTGACGCAGGAGTATGATCGGTCTTGGGCCGTCTGTCAGATTCAAAAGCTTGATCATCACAATCTGTTTGACTTGACTCTAAATATTTATTGTTGTATTTTTTCGTTAGGGATAGTTATTTTCTCCGAGGCGATCACCTGCATCGTGTTTTTAGCCTCATTTGCATATGAAGGACCTATACCCTTGTAGTCGGGCTTTATGTTGTCTGTAATGTTAATAAGATTTACCCTAAATAGCACTGTGGAAATGTGCATACCTCTCCGTGAGACTTATGGTTTTAAGTGATTTTATATTACCGAAGAAAATGTTTCCTCCGGACTGGTATATGAAGGTGTACTTGATGTCCCTCTGCTTCAGCCCAAGAATGAATTCACTTTCTTCTTTTAAGATATTTTGTGATTATTATTAGTGTTATGATGTTGGACATGTCCATCTTTCGTGATCGTTGGCGATCTGGTGTGAGAGCTTGTCGCAAAGTGTTGAGACTGGAACCCGCTCGTGAGACTCGGGTTCATCTCATGAGCACTGTGCTTTGTTTTGCTTCCTGGCATTACGTAAGGTTGCCCCAGGGATCTTCCTCATCATCCGTATGTGGAGGTGGAGGGGCTGAGCTTGACGGCCCTCATGGTCCTCCAGACGTTGTCGGACGCCCGGCAGTGCTCTCGTCTGCCGCACCGAAGGAGGTCGTCTCTGGCTAGTCTGCTGCCAGTCAGGCTGTTTCTAAGAGCCAAATGATAATGTTACACAACGCGTGTTCCTCTCTCTCTCTCTCTCTCTCTCTCTCTCTCTCTCTCTCTCTCTCTCTCATACACTCAGGCATATCTCACCGCTCCCAACCCCCTGCCTCCTGGCCTCCATTATCTCCATACTAGTCCATAGCAGGAATTAATCGTCTCCTTATATGGGTGTCCAGCTATTTAGCGTCCACCGGTTCCCTCTGAAGGGGAGTCGGTTGGTTAGCTCCCACTGGCTTCCACTGAGGTGGTGGGGGGGGGGGGTGGATTGGGACCCACTGGGTTCCACTGCGGTAAGGGGTTTTTAGATTAGGACCCACTGGGTTCCAGTGAGGTAGGGTTTTTTTAGATTAGGACCCACTGTGTTCCAGTGAGGTAGGTTTTTTTTAGATTAGGACCCACTGGGTTCCAGTGAGGTAGGGGCTTTTTGGATTGGGACCCACTGGCTTCCACTGAGAGGGTCCATAGGTAAGTACCACACCGTAGGTGGAATGTGACAAGATCGTCCGTGGTTCTGGCCAGGTTTGGAACGGGTTCGTGGATCATTATAGCCGGGGGCATGGGTCGTTGACGAGATCAGCTGATAAGAGAGAGAGAGAGAGAGAAAAAAAAATCCCTTCGTGTAGAGGAAGTTTGTATATTATGGTTCCAGGCAGTTAGTGTGGCACGGGTGGAGAG
>JAUUDW010004093.1:0-10358 GCA_032361385.1 Panulirus guttatus
GGTTGCTTTATGTAAAAGTCTGAGTGTTTGTAACGTCACGAAAAAGGAACACTGACACACACACTCCCCGGCTCCAGGAAACAAGTGACTGAAAATGTTTCTCTGCCCGACACGCGAGCGGCGTCGTGAGAGTCGGATTTGTTACTTAAAATTTCGAATTCTTTCACGCATTCCGTCATTCAGACTTAGACCAGTACGGTTTTTACCTGATCCATGATATTACATCTACTTACGAAATACAGGTAATATCTTAATTGAGCTGGTACTAAGGCTATGTAAATTAGATGGTATTTGGTTGGCTGGCGGAGTATGGCAGGCAGCGACCCTCCCTGGTAGATCATGCGCTCCAAGTAAGTAATTTCCCAAGTCATTCATCGCCAGGCAGTAACTCTGGGTTACCGGACACACCCACCACTTAACTTCGCTATTTCTGTACCCTTCTCATGTATCGTGATGGTGAGATTTTATGTGTACTCTTCATTTCTCCCTGCAGTCTCCTTTGCCAAAATACAGCAATATGGAAGGAAGTGCTCATTGTAATGGTTGTTGTTACCCTTATACCATAGGGGTTCCACACCCATTATTATCCAGATTAGTTGACTGAATATGCCAAAATGATTTTTGAGTTGTGTGCACACATATTATGGACTAAAGAAATATGTGGGGTGTACATTTGCGACTAGAATTCAAGGTATTTCAGCACACGAACTCCGCATGGCATTAGCTCTGTGTACATACTGACTGCATGTCTGGTATAACTGGAGAGGAAACGATTGTGATATACGTATGCACAGGAGGGTCTTCCACCTTGGGGATTTGTATGCATAGCTGATTGCTTTTCTCACTATAGCGTATTCGCATTAAGGACCTCATTTACACATGTCCACTCTCTTCCTGTCTTGTACTGAAACTGTGGCAGAGTACAGATGTATAATATTCAAACTAATAATAACAAAGATGGTAATATGGAACGGAAATTTACGATTTACGGTATGATCTTAGCGACGGGTGTTATTTCAACAGGCCACAGAACGTTAAACATAAACTGACGAACATGAAGCAATCTCATTTTGTCTCCTGTTCAAACCTTACATATACACCCCTCTGTCTTTATTAACATCCCTGAGTCGAACGAGATTCTGTAATGCCCTCGTCGTCCAAGTAATAAAACGCACGGCTATCTTATCACAGGACGATTTACACTCGTGAAAAAAGAAAAAAAAATGTTAGGCTGACCTCATTATCGCTTCCCTGATCCCATTCCCCACCTGCGTAGAGCGTGATCGATCGCCGCCACCCGCACATACCACACCGAATACTATACGGGAAGCTCCTGCTGTGTTACACTGACAGTAGAATATTGTGTGTGTGTGTGTGTGTGTGATGGCCTTTTCCAGCGTTAGCGAGTTAGCGCCAGGAACAGACGAAGAAACCAACACAGCTCCCTAACCACATCCAGGCTCCCGTAGACCTTTCCATGGTTTACCCCGGACGTTTCACATGTCCTGGTTCAGTCCATTGACAGCACGTCGACCCCTGTATACCAAATCGTTCCAATTCACTCTCACCCTCTTACATGTTCAGGCCCCAGTTGCTCATAATCTTTTTCTCTCCATTCTTCCATCTCCAATTTGGTTTCCTCATTCTCTTTATTCCCTCCCCTTCTGACACCTATACCCTTTGTCAACTTTTCCTTGCTCATTTTCTCAAAATGTCCAGACTATTTCAGCACATGCTCTTGAACTCTTAATCACACTCTTTATTACCACACCTCTCTCATACCCTTTCATTACTTACTCAGTTAAACAACCTTATATGTGATGTGAAGTGAGATGACCTAATTTTGATGCTGCTTATGCCATATTTTGAAAGATTAACTGAAGTCGGTTACTGTTATTATATCTGCTTGTGTAGTGTATTGAGCAGTATCAAAATATTCCTCATTAATGATGTATGTTTTATTGGTAAGTCTGTAGAAAGCAGACAGTTGCTAAATTCATCATCTTTAGTCTGTAAGATTATCTGGGCATTTTTTATTGCATTTCTTTTATGCCAAAGGAAAAAGAGTGATATAGGACAGTGTTTCAAAGACTAAAGGTGAAATGAAATAAAACAGACACATAGGAATGGGGGTTCGCTTTAGGGTGGCAAGGCAAGAACAGAGGGCATATGACAGTCACTCAAGCCGTTACGTCAGTTTATTTGGTAAATTCATATGCTAAATCCAATTATCAATATTTTTGATATTCATTTACAATCAATTATGGTCAAACCAATTCCCATCGCCATTCAGTAATGTTATCCCTGTCATAGCTCAGGCTTACTGTCTTGTTGACATAGCTGTATCAGTGCCCTGTTTAAAGACACACTATGCACATGCTACATGGCTTTGTACTATCTTATGAAAAAACTGTTTATATTAATGCTTTTTTTTTTTTGTTCATCTAAGAATATGTATGTGTAATACAGTAAGTGAAACACTTGGGACACAAAGGTCGCCTTTAAGCAGACAGGCCTAGATGCATTAATCATCATAAATTTTTGGTACTATTTTGTGAAACCATTACTGAGGGTGGTTAGTTGGTAGGCAGCCACCTACCAGGGAGGTATATTACTGGCACAAACCACCTGGGTATCTGGAGGGTTAGTGATGGCTGTGTAGTGAGCCAGTACTTCATTGATTGTCAAGTTGCCCTCCTCTGACTCAGTTAGCTATCTTTTCTTTCTGCCTTACCCACACAAGGTTGGTGGCATTCTGTCTACAAACATAAAATCTCCTTGCTGCACATAACACTTGACAACACGTAACTCATACAACTCATTCATCATAACTCTAGATTTTCGTGTTGAGCACTATTCGCTAGCCCTGCCTTTTGACAAAATGCTAGGAGCAATAGATTGAAGTAGTAGGTAGGAACAATAGGCAGGAGCATTAGGTAGAAAGTAGTATGTTAGGAACATTAAGCAGGAGCATTAGGTAGTAGTAGTAGGTTGGAACATTAGGAAGACACACTAGGCAGAAGAAGTCGCTAGGAACATCTAGGTAGGAGCATTTGGAAACACTGTGCCTGAGTTACCCCACTGTCAGTGGTCTGTTCAGGTTGAGGTACTAAAGGATAATAATCAGCACTGGAGTTAACCATTTATGGAGACTTTTGATGTGGCCACCCCCTTGAGGGAATTCCCACAGGGAATGGGCATCAGAGATATATAGGGTGTTCATGTGTCACCTGCTGATCAGCACAGTTATTGGGAGTAGAATATGAATGGGATTCTTTATGAAATATCTAAATATCTTTACTGTAATACATGTCATGGGCAAAAGTGTAATTTTTTCTAGTTATGACAGTTTACCTGTCATCTGTATGTAATATTCAGAATATAATGTAATGTGAAAGTAGAGCATTGCATACTCTATGTATAATAATGTATCTGCTTCATAGGAATCAATTTAAACAAATACAGTTTTTATATCTTTTAATACGTAAAATCTGCATAGCATTAGAAGCATACACACAGTACAGCTGTGTAACTGATGTGCAGATTTTACAATCTTTAAAGTTCTCACATATCAACATTCAGAGGAAATTACTCTAAAGGAACTATATTTACACACAGTTCTTCACATATCATACAATGGAAATAAATAAAAAAAGTTTGTCAGACTATGAAGGAAAGATCATAAGAGAGGGCAGTTGATCACATGTTACATTCATGTTACTTCCCTGCACAGGAAGCTTTTGCAGTAACTGTTCTGTGTAGGTAGTGAGGAGCTCCACTGATGATGAAGGAAAGCTAGAATACTAATCAGTAAATGCAATCTTGCATTTTCTAAAAAAAATCTTATTATAGAACAGTGTGAGCAATTTATGTTGCTCACACCCATTTATATGATAATGTTAGACGTAGCTTTCTGCACATATCAGCAGCCCTCTATACAGAGATGATTTATGCTCACACCCACTTATATGATAATGTTAGATGTAACTTTCTGCACATATCAGCAGCCCCCTATACAGAGATGATTTACACAAGAATTTTTGATACTCATAGAAAATCTGCAGGAGTTTGAGGAACATACACTTAGTTTCGATGCTATATAATCATTGCTTTTAGGGAAAGGGAAAATGTTCTGAGTTCCTTCAGGTAAATAAAATCTTATGAACAAGATTGATATATACAAAACACTATACAACTGTTTAATTTTAGATACTAAAGTTTACTAAAATGTATTACAACCAGTTAATATCCAAAAAGCATTTAATTGTATGACTAATTCAAAAAGTGCACATAATTCTGTAAGCATAATGAGTGATTATGCACATTCCTGCCACATTTGGGCTTCACTAGCATTCGAATCCAGTGGTACATACATGTTTGTAATTACAACTCTTTTGGTAATAGATTGAAACATCTGTATGACACACCATCAGCTAAGAGTGTCCTGTCATTATAAAGACATGAGCTTAATCAAATGGTGGAGACTGGTGAAAGAATGAAAGGCTTAATTTTTTGGTTGAAAAGCAGTGTTGGTAGTAGGTAAGATAATCAGACAGGAGCATTAGGCAGAAACATTAGATACAAGTCGTAGATAGGGACATCAGGTGGGAGCAGTAGGTAGAAGTAGTAGGTAAGAACATTAACCCACAACATCTAGTAGAAGTAGTCAATAGGAACATTATGTAGGAGCCTCTGAAAACATTGTACTAGAGTTGCCTTTTGCCAGTGGGCTGGTAAGGGTGAAGCACTAAAGGCTAAGAAGCAACACAGGAGTTCAACAATTATGGAGACTTTTTTGCTGGGGGCTAACCCCATGATTGAGATTCCAAAGGGAATGGGTGACAAGAGATACAGGTGGATGGATAGAAGCAAAGTTGGTAGCAAGATAAAAAGATGTCTTCTGTATTAAAGCCCATATGTGGCAGTCATTTTATGTCATATTTTGTAGATACATGCAAGCAAGTGGGACAATTGACCTTGGGTCCTACTAGGAGTGGAATCATCTTGTAGCAAAAGCTTCACTTATGATGCTTTGTTAATTACATGACCTTTCAAAACAAGTCAGTATATAAAAAGTGCTCTGATGTTATCAGCTGAGTCGAGTGGCTAAATATTCAAACACTTCAGTCATGTCAGCATAATATAAGCAATATTTCAGCACTGCAATTTTTTGCGAGTCACAATAATTAATTTCTTCTTCACTGAAATCCAAACTACACAAAAGATGTCAAACCATACCCACTACCTCGACTTCCAACAATATATTTAAAAAATGTATTAACTCTGTATTATACAGAGAAAGTAATTTAAAGACTCTTTCTTAATTTGTATAACACTTTCATATCCTTTTTTTTTAACTAAGCTTATAATAAAGCAAATTTTCAATCTTTTTCAGAGTATATGCTCAAGACATGGTACATTTTCAAAACCATTTCATCCATGGGAGCTAAAGAAACTGATCAGCAGTTTAAGGCTAAGACAGAGAAAACTATCAAGTCCTCAGCATGTATGTATGCTTAAAAAGGCAAGTTGCAAATAATTTCAGTGCTGTCCAAAGAAGACGGTAAATTTTCACCATTTTTCATTGATTTCTACCATTTGAGCTCAGCAGAAATTTTCCAAACCATATCAACAGTGTTGTATCAAACTTTTGTACCTACAATAGTGGTGTAATTACAGAGAGTAAGTTCATACAACCTATAAGAGTGTGATCGGTACACACTGCTAATTCTAATGTTTTTAACAGATTTAGTATTTCATCATCATATGTCAAAGTTTCATAAATATCTGTGGCTCTACTGTCAACTGACAGCATGTTAAATTGAAAACTATTTTCTCTTTAAGAATGCATGTTTTATCCTCATGTTTATCCTCAGGGAACTGTTTGGATGAAGGGACTAACTAGTAACAGTTACTATGACCCAATATCTTTGATTCCAGTTTTTATTTTGGCAGACTACTTGTAAATGCAGTAATCATCAAGTGAGACACAGTGCCAGAAGACCACCACTTAAAAACCATAAAATAATATAAGTTTGAAAATGTGAAAGAAATTTCCCTAAATTACTGTAATAACTAAAAGTACCAAGATAAAGTAAAACATTTTTGAAAGGTTAACACGGGTTTGATAATATTCTGCGTAATATGAATAGTATTTGTTTGTTATTTGTTTAATCATTTAGAAAAGTATTTCAATTTCTAGGATGGATAGATACTGATAATACATCATTCAGTTTCAGATACATTTACTGTTTTTGTGCACAGCATCGATACTTAAACTAGCTACTTGATTCCAAAAAGTAACTGATAGCATAATTTCGTACTGTCTGATTTGTTGTCAAAAGTGAACAGTACCTTGTTTCCATTCCTAAATATTAAAAATGTAAAATTCTGGACTAGGTTTTAGGATACAAGAATACTAAAGAATATGTATATAATTATAATAGTAAAGATATACAATACCTTTGTAAACTATGATACTTCATATCATTGAATATGTATTCTTTGAGTAAAATATATGATCTGCATGTCATTTATCAAGAACTAGAAAAATATAGCACATTTATATTTTCTATTTGATGTCACATCTCTGGGAACTTCATATAAAAGGTTTTGGTTTAGCTTTCTTGATAACTAGAGTGTAAGCATGTCAGGTGTTAAAAAAGCTAAAGTTTATTTGCCTAATACATGGCAGCTCTGAAAAAAGCCACCAAAGGGACTAACTTAAGGACTGAGGTATATGACACAGAGGAGGCAGAATTGTATGAATCCTCTGTGTCTCCTGTGAGCACGTTCCACCAACTTTTTGCTGTAAAAGGAAAAGAAAATTATATAGGAAACTGTCAGTAAGAGAAAACAGCTTTATGAAATGGGTTGAGTGCTATATATTACAATGTATTACTGTATTTTGAATTATTAACTAACATTGCAAGATAAAAATAGTGATTCAGCAAAGGATCTATGTAAAAATTTCTCTTGCTGAAACGGGAGCCAACGGCCATTGCTACTTTGAAAATTTGAATACATACTGCTGAGGCACTTTGAAATATTTCATTTACTTTAGGTTTTAATGTCATATTGGATTAAATTACACCAGATTTTCACTTATTTTGTTCCATGATGAATGGAAAAAGGGTCTCAGTACTGAGAGATTCTTCTGTAAGCCTAGAAAGAGTGAGCTAAGAGCAATAGACTCCTGTTTATGTTATGATGAGATAAAATACACGAAAAAATTTATTACCTCGGATAGCTAAACATCCAGAATTAATCATGAGCTTGAACATTAATTAGACAGAATGTGAACAAACTCCTTCTATTTATTTTAGCTTGCCAGTAGATGACAGCAGTTGGCATAAAAGAGAACCAAAAATGATATGAGATAAATAAAAAGCTATCTTTCATCCAGGATGGCAGTGATTGGAAATGCTTTTCCCATTGTCATATTGGTTTCTACATGTGTATATAATAATGATATGTGAGAAGAATCGTACTCAAAGGAGATAATTCTATGCTTCTAACTATCAACCTGACTAAACCAACTTACACTTATCCTTCAAAATGTCATCCTCTTCCAAGCCTCCGCAAGTTCTATAGGGAACCTTTTTTGGGCGTTTTGGGTCTGGGTATACACCACGGATAGAGATGGTTGGGTGGTGCACAATACCACCAGCTAGGATACGTGAGAAGTCAAGCTCCAGCTGGTTAGCCTGGGGTCCTGTGGGAAGTCACAAGAGTAATTCGAATTCCACAGTAGCTTTAAGTTAAGGAACAGTATGGGAGTTAGTAGTAGGTGCCAGTAGTCACTACTGGTTAGGAGGTAGTTGCTTGAGGAGAGGACACAGAAAGTCCAAGGCTATTAAGGTTTCATGGGGCAATAATGTTAAAAAAAAAAATGGTGGGATCAGGGTACAAAGAACTTAAGAAAATATTAGGACATACATGTAGGTGAACATTTATCACAGGGTTAACATCCTCATGGTGTGAATGATGAAAATGTAGAACAAAAAGTACAAGTAATCATTCCAAATGGAAGGGAACCCAGAAATGTAATGAAAAAGTTTATTATAAATAATTAAAATACAGATACTAATAACATTAAAGCATAATGGTTTCCATGAAGGGCAAAGGACATACCCATGAAGTGGACGACGAAGGTAACACACTCCAAATCACTGGATAAGGTTACAGTCTGCAAATCAGCAGCCAGGTACCACTCAGGTGCCCCAAGTACTTCCCTCACATCATCCATGAAGGTTGGTCTAAGAGAGAAAAAATTGAGTTATAATTAAGTTAGATGAGGACGAGGGAGAGTTACTGGGGAAGTGATAGTAAAGATGAGGAAGCAAAGGGAAGATGAGAGTTAATGGTGAAGATTTGGTGAGGATATTGGAGGGATTTAGTGAAGGAAAATCAATGGAGGGGTGTTGGTAAAGTACAGTTAATGGAGGGGAGCTGGTGAAGGTATATTAGTGAAGGTTAGGTGGTAAAGGTTAGGTGATTGTATCTCTAGGAGACTGATCTGAGTTTCATGATGTGGCATGAATTACTAACTCCATGGTATTTTTTTGAGGGTAGAGGAGAACATGGCCTTAGCTTTCATTGACTATACACTTAATCCTGTATCTACTCTAAGAGAGGGAGAAATATGTTTAAACATTATATTAGTACAATATGCATGTATTATGAACCTCCATGGTATATCGGTTAGTGATCCTGACAGTGATGTATTCTCGGGCCACCTAGAGTGAGCTTACAGGTTCGAAACCTGGTTGCAGCAGTTTGTATACAGTTAACCCTTCTGTTCATCCATCCTTAGGGGTTGGTCGATACATTGCATACCTGGCTGAGGCTAGGATATTTTTTTTCATTATGTACCTTGATCACCGTTTTCCATGTCAGCACGGTAGTGCCAGTAAACAGACGGAGAAAGACCCCTCCACTCATATACACACTTATGTACATACATGCACATACACGTACATATACATACATATACATATATACATACATATACATACACATACATATATACACATGTATGTATTTATACTAGCTCGCCTTCATCCATTCCCAGTACCGCCCTGCCCCACAGGAAAAAGCATCACCATCCCCTGCGTCAGCAAGGTAGCGCCAGGAAACAGACGAAAAAAGGTCAATTTGCTCACACTTAGTCTCTAGCTGTCATGTGTAATGCACCAAAATCACAGCTCCCTATCCACATTCAGGCCCCCAGGCCTTTCCATAGTTTACCCCAGACACTTCACATGCCCTAGTTCAATCCACTGATGGCACAGTGACCCCAGTGTACCACATTGTTCCAATTCACTCTAACCCAAGCATCCCTTTCACACTCCTGCATATTTACACCCTGATCACTCAAAATCTTTTACACTCCATCCTTCCTCCTCCAATTTGGTCTCCTGCTTCTCCTTGTTTCCTCCACTTCTGATACGTATATTCTCTTTGTCAATCTTTCCTCACTCATTCTCTCCATATGACCAAACTACTGCAACATGCCTTATTCTGCTTTCTCAACCACACTCTTTTATTACCACACATCTCTCTTACCCTTTCATATTATTTACTCAAACAAACCCCCTCACACCACATATTGTCCTTAAACACTTCATTTTCAACACATCCACCCTCCTCTGCACAACCCTATCTATAGCCCATGCCTCGCAACCATAAGATATTGTTGGAAATACTATTCCTTCAAACATACCCACTTTTGCTCTCCAAGATAAAGTTCTCTCTTTCCACACTTCTTCATTGCTCCCAGAACCATCTCCACCTCCCCCACCCTATGACTCACTTCTGCTTCCATGGGTCCATACACTGTCAAGTCCACTCCTAGATATCTGAAGAGCTTCACTTCCTCTAAATTTTCTCCATTCAAATTTATAACCCAACTAAATTGTCCTTCAACCCTGCTGAGCCTAATAACTTTGCTTTTATTCATATTTACTCTCAACCTTCTCCTTTCACACACTCCTCTTCCAGACTCAGTCAACAACTTCGGTAGTTTTTCACGCAAATCAGCCACCAGTGCTGTATCATCAGCAAACAACAACTGACTCACTTCCTAGGCCCTCTCTTCTCCAAAAGACTGCATAATTGCCCCTATCTCCAAAGCTCTTGCATCTACCTCCCTAACCATCCCATCCAATAACAATTTAATCAACCATGGTGACATCACACACCCTTACCACAGAACTACCTACACTGGGAACCAATCACTCTCCTCTCTTCCTACTCGTACACATGCCCTACACACTTGATAAGAAATTCTCATTGCTTCTAGCAGATTATCTCCCACACCATATATTCTTAAGACTCTCCACAAAGCATTTCCATCA
>JAUUDW010004104.1:0-10358 GCA_032361385.1 Panulirus guttatus
CCATGACATTTTGGTGGTTAAAGAGCTGCTGAATTAAAAAAATATAGGGGAAACATTGTCTGGGATGCTAGTAATTACTTCTTGACTCACTACGCCACTGTTTACAGTGACCAGGATTTTAGAATACCCGAGTTCATATTCGAGTCAATGGTAGTTAACTACTGGTTGCAGCCAGTGCTGAGTGGTTATTGGGTTAAATGTACTGGTCTCTCCAATATCGAAAGTTCACTCAGTATTATAATTGCTCTTATTTTCATCCTTCCCATATCAACATGCTTTAGTAAACTGCTTTACATCTATTAGATTATTGCCTTAACTTTGAGCCATTCACTTGCAGAGTGTGTCCAAATGGAATAGATGTGGTTTTGGACTCTCAAGGAGGTGAGGAGTGCAACAGAGGGTATTCACTTCTCAAGCCATTAGGCCGGTACATTCTCTTTGGTATGTGAAGTTCTGGATGCTCGTTATGATCAAGCTGGATTAATTTAAGACTAAACTTTAATAAATGCTTCCCAATTTAATCTGCATTTTTTGTAAAAGCATGTATTAGTTTTATCTTCCTGAAGTTAGCTAACATCTATACTTTAGGTGTTACTGTGGTGAACTGCCTCCTAAGTCAACTCTATATGCATGTTATTAGTACGGTATATGTCATTTTACCTCTCTTAAACCATACAGTCATTACCTCCTGTTGCAGAATTGTTGCATTTAGCATTCATACCCTGATGTATCCATAAATCTGCTAGCTATTAGACATTCTGGCATGGACATGAACAGGTTAGAAATCTAATGATTTTTTCTATTAATTTTCTGTACTTTAGGTGTGATAACCAAACTTGAGAAGCATATTCTACTTTTGGCTTTATGTATATGTGAACAGTTTGCTAAAATTTCTTTATCCATGAGCTTGAATGTAATTCTAACATTTGTTAGCAGACAGTTTATCTTAATTTTCCAAAGATGGGACTCTGGCAACAGGTTAGAGAAGATGTTGACTTACAGGTCTTTCTCATGCACAGATTCCCACAGTTTATTTCCTGATAGATGAGTGTGTGTGTGTGTAATTTTCTATTTTACCTATTTTTATGGTACAGGATGAAGTTTACACTGCTAGGGCCCCATCTCCTGAACATTCTGTATCATACTACCTTTTAAAGTTATGTATGCTGTCTGCAGTAGTCATTCTGTTACATTCATTCATCACTCTTATACTGTAAGAGAATTTCTTTACAAATATTTTAACATGTATCTTACTTAATTTCATGTTATATCCTCTGTTTGCTCTATCCCCACATCTCTCAAAGAATCATTCCATGTCCACATCATTCATCACTTTTAAAAACTTAGAGGTCTTGATCCCCCTTACCGTGTGTGTGTGTGTGTGTGTGTGTGTGTGTATTTACCTAATTGTACTGTATGGTGGGGAAGATTTACACTCTTGTTACACCGAATTATTATTGTTAGTATTTCATAAATATTTTAACCACAAATTCATATATATTCATATATAATTAATGGTGCAACTGCCACATGTAATTGTATAAATTTTCTGAGTTGCAGGATCTTCAAGCATTGTAACTGGGGAGACTAAGAGCATCCTCAATGTAGTTAAATCGGTAAGTGCATAATCTAAGATGGATTAGAAATGCATGCATATACCAACTGATGATATCTAGAATACTTGTAGGTTTATGTTTAGAGCATAACCCTTGCCTAGAAGTATGAAACCTTAAAATTTACACCGAGTTGTAATGCATCAGTATATTAAGCAGCTGGAAATATAGAGTTTCAGCAGGATGCCTTAGGGTCACCAGTTTTAAAAGTTCTCTGTCACTAGTCTCTTTTAGAAGTCTTTCTGTACTTGTTCACATGCCTTTCAATAGTGAAATTAAAGACTAAAACATTAAATTGTATTGCAAAGAATCACATTAAATCAGTTAATTGGCAAAAAAGGAAAAAAAATCAGCAACAGATAGGAGAATTGTCAAGGAAGCAGACTTTGTTGGTAATGAAAACTGTCTTTTAACTGATATTAAAATTACCTTCAAGTATGTGAACAAGATGTCCAGTATGATATCATATTTACTGCATATACCAGGCCCAAACTAGAATGCACAGTGCTAGTTCAGCAACCTCATTTGATAAAACATACAGATCTTCTGAAGAAGGTCCAGTGTTGAGAAAATTTTTTTAAATAATCAAGATGAGTTACTGGTAAAGGATAGCATCAAATGAATTGCCTAAGCTAAAACAGAAGGAAGTATGAATACATCATGACAAGTTTTATACTGATCATCTTCTTAATCTGAAACTTTAATAATTCATAAACAGCTGCTGTAGCCCACTATGAAATAATTGACTGATTAGCACCTCATTGAAGATATGATTACATGCTAGTACAGGAAGGAAAAGACAAAGCATCTGCAGCATAGAACTTTAACTGGTATTTCAGAAAATGCCTAAATATTTTGCTGATACATATGTTTAGTCAACCAGCTTGAGTTAAGTTTGATACAATTACTTGTTAGAATGTTTGTTGCAGTGAAAGGAAATGATGGATATCACCAAGAGATGGTGATATTGAAGTTGGGCTTTGGAATGAAAATAAGAAAATGGTGAAAAAGTTCTAAGCAAACTCAATGAACACTGGAGAGGGAGTGTAATTACTGAACTTCAGGGAAAATTGGAGGTTATTGAGGATGAAAATCAGAGAAGTCCAGTATCAGGAAATTTGCATACTCACTTGGAATACAATGACAAAATCTTTACAGGTAATGTAACTGCAAGCTTGAAAAAGTTTTAATATATGTAATGCTGAACCCTCATATATTTACAGTGGTGGCAGGTGGACAAAGTGTCTCCATTAAGACTTTATGAGGACAATAAAGGGATCATAGGCTTCAACTTTCGTCGTCTTCTTCACCATCAGGTAGGTTATGCATTTTGTCTTCAAAGATGTGTATTTTAGTAATGAAAGTCTGTGTCTTTTGTTCTTTGTTGGAGGCTTCAGTCATGGACAAAAGTTCAAATCAAGGCTGGGTCTTAATTGAAATATAAAGATTAATAAAAGGGAAAATGAAGAAACAAAGAAAATTATATGCAAATTTTGGTGAAAGCGTAAAACCTGTCTTTTGATAAGTGCCATGTCATAATTAGGAAAGATATGAAGGGATAGAGAGTTCCAGAGCTTCGAGGTGTAGGGAAAGAAACATTTATCAAAATGGTCTACCCCTGAGTTACCAGTGACCACACAGTATGTGACCATTGTGATAATGTGGAAGACTTGTTCACTGTTCTCTCAGTGTTCCTTCTATTTATTGCCTCTGCAGTAGTTTCTTTACTTTTCTGTCAGTTCTTTCGGTCTGTCAGTAATAGTGAATAACCATGCAGTTTATTCTTCATGATAGGCAAGTTGCTTTGCCTGTATGAATACCACCAGTTTACAAAACTTCATGCTGATGCTAATATTTACAGGTCTTACCCTTTTGTGTATATTGTTTTTCATATTCTTTTTCCCAAATTCAAGAAACAATATATCATTCAGATGCTATTCTTAATAAGTCTTACCCTTTTATGTACATCATATTTTCATATTGTTTTTCCCAAATTCATGATACAATGCTCTAGCTCACATCTCTTACCTCGTTCTCTTGAACATATTTGTTGCTCTATTCTCTTTGGCTGTAGCCTTCATCCATTCCAAATATAAATTTTGGTTTGTGTTCGTCTGTATGCAGATATGGATATTTTTTAAGAAAATAATTCTACTCTAAGTTAATAATTCATGCAATGTTTTTGCAGCATTCCTTTCCATAGATGTCACTTCCAGCATGGAAAGATCAAAATTTCATGTATCATTTTAGTAAAAAACTACTAGAGTGTTCCAGGAAAAATTTTTGTTGCTTGTGTCGTGGCAAAGTTAATAGGAGTGAAATAAGAATGGGTGGAAATATTGCTTTGATGGTATTTAAAAACATCTGCATTTAAATTCCAAGCCAAAGGTGTAATTTTCTTAAAGTCATGAGCCAGGCTGTTCCAAACTAGAAGTATGGTTTTTGTGCCATATTGTTCTTTAGAAGCTGGGAAACAACTTTATAAAGTTAGACATTATGACTCAAGTTGCAGGTTAAAGCACAAATCTTAGTGACACACAACTGATGGATGACAATGATGATAAAATAAAGCAATCCGTACATGTGAACCATGCTACATAGCAACATCAAAAATATCTGCATTATGTTCCATGGCCAAAGCTGGAATTATCTTTAAGTCAAGAGCAAAGTTAAGTTTAAGGTGAAACCTGCTTCAAAGAAGCATAACTCTGGCAAAATACTGACTTGTGGCCTTCAAGCCATGCAGTTCTCTGATGCTGGAAAACACGTATATAGTTTCATAGCCTAAGTAAAACTATAAAGTTTTGAGGCAGGTTAAAAAGACCAGTATAAGACACTAACTACCTATCCTTATACATTTTTACAGTATTCCTTTACCTTCCTGCCCCAGGAGTCCCTTCTGTGGTGGTCCAGCAGTGCTAAGAAGCTGGCCACATCCATCAAGACCATAGGTCAAGAAGTTCGATATGAAGTGTTTTGTGTTTTTGAGTTGATGATGTTATAGTTAAGGGGCAAGTGTTCTGTGTCTTGTTTCTGGAAGCTACAGCTTGGGCCTGATTGGTCTTCTGATAATATGAAACAGTGTTTGTAATTCTGGAGAGATGGAAGGTGCTCAGAATGCATATGAGAATAGATAATTCCTACATATCTGGGTACTGTTGTTTCAGATATTAATATCTGGTGTTTTGGTGTTTAAGACTTGAGTTGGGAAGGCAATTGCTTTGTGTTCCTTGGGTTGTTTCAGTATATATGTATGTTTTTCAGTGATGTGTTTGTTGGGGGAGGGGGAGGGATGTTAGGCTGTACCACAAAGACGATGGAAAGAAGTACAGTCTCGTTGAGGTCCTTCTCACCACATAGGTGTCGACCATTTCCCTACTCCTACATGATGTGCAGAGGCCCCATAAAAGGGGTTCAGGTGTTGTTTATCAGAATGTCAGCCTCAACTTTTGCATATGAATTGAATACAGTAATACAGCAGTTTGTTTTTATGTAGTTACATTGATATGTTGCCAGTATTGCAGGTACATACAGCCTTAGTTTTCTTATAGATTATTTTGCATGTGTATACTTGACTTAGTACATTTCCCTTTATTAATGTTTAGAAGAGTTATTAAATCAGTCTTTCTCTTTTCCAAGCCTGGTGGCCATGAACGTGTCCGACGTGTGATAGAAGCAGTTTATGAGTTATGGCAGAGTGGAGTCGTAAAGGCTCACATCGACTCTACCTATGCTCTTGAGGATGTAAGTACAAAAAAGAAATAAAAAATAAAAAGCTGTGGCAAGATCAGAAGCAAATTAAAATGAGGGACAAGAAGCAATTCAAGGAAATTTGGGATATAACTAATTCAGAGGAGAAAAGGCAGAGATGTGGAGATGATGAAAGAAATTGTGGAGGGGGCAAAATATAGTACGCTGTTGAAGGAACTGGTGAGAAATAAGAAATGATTTGCTGGCTGGAGGAGGGGTTTGCAGGTGAGATATTTAAATTGTGGACGAAAAGGAAGGAAAAGTCAAAAGAACAGTTGTACATTGGGAGAAGAAACCGTTGGAGAGAAAACAGAAAATAGATAAAAGTGAAATAAACAAGAAAGGTATGTGGGTGTTAACAGTTACTAGAAAGATGATTATACAAAAGGGAGAGAGAAAAGGAAGTAGTAGACAAAATAATTTACATAATCATTTACAACTCAAGGATAAACTTAAATTATATGTAATCATCAAGATCTTTAATCTAATTAATGTGTAATGTAATGGTACTATTGTACCCAATTTTGTAAAATTAAGTTCCATGAAAGTGCATTCCTCTACATATTTGACCCATCCCCCCCCCAAAAAAAAGGGTCCAAAGTAAATACTTTTTATGCATAATTGCTTTTCTCACCCTAGTGATGTAGCATCAGGAGCAAATGAACAATAGCCTTAATTGCACACCTTTCTTTAGCTAATGAGTATAATGCAAAGAAAACCAAAACCTATCATGAAGATCCAAGGCCTATAAATTATTCCACTGTTTACCATGATCACATTAAATGCCCTAGTTTAACACAACAATAGCACGTCACCCCAATATATATACCACTTAAGTCCAATTCCTTGTGTTCCATGCACACCTTTAACCCTCTTGAATGTTCAGGCCCCTGTAACCCAAAGCCTCCTTCTTTCCATTCTTCCATCTCCTTGATCTTCCCTTCCCTAACTCCTCTTCTGACACAAAGATCTTAGTTAATCTTTCTTTACTAATCCTCCCCATATTCATGAACCCTTGCAGCACACCCTGGTCAGCTCTCTCTTTCCATACATGACATCATGCATTATCCTCTGGAATTTAATTTCCAGCATGTGCTCCCTCTTCCATTCTTTTACATTCAGGGCCCATGACTCATGTCTGTACAATGCTATTACGACCACTTTACTATCAAACACACCCATCTTTCCCCTAACAGACTCTAACCACTTCTTTCTTGCTTGTAATTGCACCCAGGACTCTAATCCCCACCTCCTCTCCTACCCTATGAATCCCTTCAGGCTCCATGGTTCTAAATGCTGCAGTGTCCACTTTCAGGTACCTGAAACACTCCACTTCCTTCAGGTTCTCCCCATTTAAGCTGACACTCAGGGCATCCTGTCTCATCTGTTGCACCTCATTACTTCATTTTCATTCACATTTACTCTATACTTTCCCCTTTCATACACTATCCCAAACTGTTTTCAGCTTCTGGAGTTTTTCCCTGGACTTTGCCACTAGATCCACTACATATGCAAACTGGAACTGATTTACTTCCCATGCCATCACCCCTCATCCCCAGTATATCACAGACCTGTATCTCACTCTAATATTTTTTCTCTACCAAATTGCCTTTCCTGCCTTACAGAGGTAATGTTAGGATCAAATGAACAGCAGCCTCCTTTGCACACATCTACTCTAGTTTTCATGTATCATGCACTGAACACATCACACACCATCCACAGTCAAATTCCATAAGCTAATTTATGATCTGTCTTAACTGCTTCGTATTCCTCAGTTCAGCCAATTTAGTATTAATCCTCAGAACCACATCATTTCAGTTCATTCAGTATTGTGCAAGCCTTGTCTTCCTGAATCTTTAGACCTAGTGGTTAGTCTTCCATAACATTTCAGGTAACAGATTCCATAATATTTCAGGTAACAGATGCCATGACAAAGATACATGAGAGACGAAATATTGGGAAGTTGCTACTTGACCTCTCGATGGAGCCCAAGCCCAAACCTGTGACACCGGCTAAAACCAAGCGGGAAGATAAAACAGATATAAAAGAAAATGAAGACAAAGAAGGAAAGGAAAACAGTAGAGCAGAAAAGGATGAAGTGTTGAAGATTGAAACAAAAACTAAATAGAGAGGACAGGTTGAACAGAAATGTAGGAATGAATTAAAGGTATAATGTGCTTAAAAAAACTAAGTTGAAGAGTAATGAGATGTGTGTGTGCATGAGGATTCACAAAGCCTGGTATGGGCTTTTGTCAATGAAAGCATTTTCTCTAGTATACAATAACTGACACAGGCCAGGTGTGTGTTCTAGAGGTGCCATTATTGGCATTGAATGTAGTGGGCTCATTTATATGGACATGAATTGTGCAAGAGGTAAATGAGATAAGTATGAAGGATAATCGTATGATATGAATTAGTGAAGCAAAATCCAGGATATTTAAATGTTGACTTGATGGAAGTGAATTATGAGAGGAAAAGAAATGTATAAAAATGAAGAGGAAGGAATCATTAGCAATATTGTAAATATAAGGTAATTATGCCAAAGCAAAAGAGAAAG
The DNA here is from genome assembly GCA_032361385.1 of Panulirus guttatus. Lineage (NCBI taxonomy): Eukaryota > Metazoa > Arthropoda > Malacostraca > Decapoda > Palinuridae > Panulirus > Panulirus guttatus. The sequence continues at coordinate 7,921 of JAUUDW010004104.1, forward strand.
AAAAGAAAAATAAATAGCGAAACATAGATCTAGCAATAAAATAATCTAGTGAAAATGAAAAATACATTCAGAAGATGAAAGTGAAGTACAAAAAGTTAATGAGAAAAAAATAAGACATATTTAACATCAGTTTAAAAATGTATGTCATAGTAAACTTGAAGGAGAATAAGGATGTAATCATATACTGTATCATGCTTTTAAGTTTTGGCTTCTCTCATTTATTAACTAATATCACCTGTTTTCAAAAATATGACCATAAGTCTGAGAATTATAAGTGGGAGCATCAAGTTCCAGGCCTCATTGGAACAAGTTTTGTACGAAAAGGATGTTTGGTAACCAATTTAGTTGTGAATTTCTCAGTTCTTCCTACGAAAGAATTTGTGATTTTTGAGAAATGCACAAATTTCTGATGGAAGATAAAAAGAAAAAAAAATATTTAATTTTAACTAAAATAATGAGACAAATACCAGCACAAGTCATTTGAGAAAACTTTGAAAGATGTGAGGTTGAAAGGAACAGTATAAAAAAATATTATTATTATTATTATGCATGATCGCTGTTTCCCGCGTCAGCGAGGTAGCACCAGGAAACAGAAGAAGAAAGACCCTTCCCCCACATACACACATATATACATACATGCATAGAAAAACCACACCTGAGCATATGACCTTCCTTAATGTAACCAAAGAATTCCCAGCAGTAATAGTCAAAGTGATACCTGGCAATGAAAGACAAGAACACAGTTACCCAAATAAATTACTTTCCAAACACTGTATATGATGCACAAAGTAACATTTACTCCTTCATGGAACTATGAAATCTAATCAGTTGCATAGCCAGATTAAACATTTTCATATCTTAAACTAGTAAAATATATAGATTCCACAGCTGTAACTTAAGATGGGAGAAACTGCTTTCTCTGAATGATTGTGCACTTGGTCTCATTTTGAATTATTTTTTTTTATTGTCACACATTTGTCCATTTCTCAGTAATTGCAGCAGCTTGTATTCAGAAGTCAATAAATCTGCTAATATAGCAGTATATCAAAAGTGAATCATTATGGAGCGTTTGTCTTAGCTTTATGGGATGTCACGTGATTCCACAACTAATGGAATTCATCAGTTTATGCCACTATTCTTACTATCAATGCTCAAAAGTAACTTTCATACAGTAAATTATTCATTTTCCATCAAATTGCCTTTTCTGTCTTAATGAGGTTGTCAGAAAAACAACTGAGCCTCTAAAGACAGTTATTTATTGATAGGCTCTTTCGTTTTTCCTAATTTTTGAAAGTGATACTATAGGAGGGGAAGCTTTCCAGCCCCACTTAGTCACCTTCTGTGATGCAGAGGAGATACTTGAGTAGTATTCGTTCTCTCATCATGACACTGATTATGCCAGTAATTACTTAAAATGTACATGATAAATACCCTCAAAGCTATACACAGAGTAAAACTCATACAGTGTCTTAAATCTTAATAATGCACAGTTACGAAAGAAATTGAGTGCATGCTTCTATGCACCCAAGCCTATGCCATAATTTTAAAACTGAATTAACCAAGACAATACCACTAATTTACTAAAAAGTATAAGAATATATTACATTCTAAGTTGTAGCATGGAAGCTAAACATAACAATTACGTTTGAGTTCACATGTCCATCCATGGCATCTGCATTAATTTCGTTTATACTTGGGAATAAGTTCAACATGCAGGCTGCAATTTCGTTTTTCTGTACTAGTATTTTGCAATATTGCCCATTAATAACTTTAGTTTACCACATCAACTTATTTGGCAATATTTAACCTGGTTTTGTAAAGAAGCCTGCAAGGTTGATTCTGCATGCACAATTCATTAACCTAGCTTGTTACTGCCTAATGGCCTGTCCAGACGAGCGGGCATGCCCGTTAACGGGCACAGTTAATGGGCAAACTGTCAAATTGCCCGAGTACCCAATGAACGAAATCACCAGATGGTGCACGGTGGCTCAAGCTTCAACCCTGTGGACAACATTCATGGGCAAGCCCAGCAGAATTTGCCCACCAAGCATGCTGCCCAGCAGACACACCTGCTCGTCTGGACAGGCCTTGACACAACAAGTTGCTTGTGGGATAATTTTATTTTTCATATGTTTGCAATTTCCTGCATCATCAAGGAAGTGCCTAGAAGAGACGAAAAAATGATATTATTCACTCACAGCCTCTCTAACCTATATTTATGATGGAATATATATTGATAAAATTAAATCTAAATTTTCTTTAAAAAGTCTGAGGATTTCTGGTTCCTTGATGACTTTCAAGTAGCAATGGGATTACCCTCCATTCCTGATATATATATCCTCTTTGTCAACAGCTCACTTGTTCATACCATACGTCCAAACCGTATAAGGACCAGTTTTCTACAAGAGCCTGTACTCCCCAAGATATGAAATTGCCAA
>JAUUDW010004115.1:6866-17802 GCA_032361385.1 Panulirus guttatus
TATATGCTGAAATTGTAATTTAGGTGTTATAGACTGCAGGAACACTTAGGTGATGAATTCAGCAGTTTGTATGAACTTAGTCTTGTGTGTAATATCAAGTGTTTAGGTTGTATTATATCAACTTATTGTCTTCTGAGAAAGGTATCTAAATTTATCTTAAAGAATCAGTTTTTATTTGATAAAATCCATTAAATTTGGGTTGTGAATAGTAAATTATTATTTCTCTACCAAGTAAAAAAATATTGCTTTGGTAATTTTTTGTTAATTTTTTAAACATGAAGATATGCAGTGGTACCTGATGTTTACCCAATCCAGTATTTCTTCCACCATCTTGCTTGACATAATGTTAGTACTCTGTAGATGTACTTATGATCCAACACTACTAACTTAAATAAGCATCCCAAGATACATTGTACCTTGATACTCAAACATTGGCCATGTTCTCACAGAATTTTATAAATGTATTTCATACGTTAACAGTAATGTCTTAACAAATAGGTGTACATAGTCATACTGTGGTCAGGTGATTTCACATGAACAATGCATTTACATGCAAATATTTGCCATGTTCCACTTGAATCGAAGCTATTTGTTCCAGTTAAGGTAATACAGTGATGTATACCCCACAATAGCATCATCAGTTGTACGATTATATAGCAAAAGTATCTTTTATTTTGTGAAAAGGTGTTTGAGTATGATGTACCTAACAACTTGTGGGCCATGATTGGCTTAGTTGTTGCTTGTGCATTATAAATATATACTAGATATCGAGCATATCATGAATTATTGATGTATTAAGACACTGTTAGATGTTTGCATATAATGCATCTTTGATAAACGTGGCATTTTGCAATCCTGTAATTTTTCAGTTCCTTTGTATCGTATAACTGAACAGTATGTTCTTTACATGGTTCAATTGAAGTGTGTAAGTTCTTTCTATACTATTCTAATGGAATAAATCATGTAGAGATGATTTTCATATTTTTTCAAACTGCACTACTACAATTTTGCTTTAATAAGCGGAGACCTTTAAGTTTTTAAAAGAGATCAACAAAGTGGACAGTTCTTTGAGAGATGTAGGGATAGAGCAACCAGAGGACATAATATGAAATTCAGCACGAAACTACACCACACCTGATCTACACTTCTTCTACCACTCCTGAAGTCCTTAGTTCCTCCCTAATCAAATGCTTTGTGTATGCCACCATCCTCGTAATCACCACTAAACCATACAACTTACCAGTTATATTTAACAAACTTAAACCTCTGTAATATGAAAATTCACTTTTGTAACCCTTGCCTTTATACAATGGCACTATCCTGGCATCAAGGAGTAGGAGGTGGAAGGATAGACTGAAAGATGTTCTAAAGGCCTGTACATGCAGGAGAGTGCGAGAGGCACAAAGGACAGATTAAATTGCAGCTATGTGGTTTAAAGGGGATGACATGATGGTCAAGGGAAAGCACAGAAAGGTTTGTGGGAAATGATAGTGGATAGGGGTTCTGGTTTTGGTGCATTATACATGACAACTAGAGAGAGTGAATGTTAGCAAATAAAGGCATTTCTTTATCAGTTCCTGTTACTACCTCACTAACATGGAAAATGGATAATGTATAAAAAAAATAATAATGCCATCATATCTGGGCCATAACTTTTTATTATTAAAGACATGAACTTGAAACAAATTATTGCTGTTTCTTTGTCTGTTCATGGTGCTACTTTTGTAACACTAAAAATGACAAACAAGCATGGTAAAACTATTAGGTTCTAGTGCTCCACAAATTCCACAAAATTTATTAATCAGCCCATCATGAAATCCTCCCACTCCTCTTCCTTCTGCAATAACAGGCCATCCATAACATGCCTCTCATTGATACAGCACAACTTTAGACCCAATCACTACACAACCTCATGCGAGTACTCGCAAGCTTCACACAACACTCTTGATCCATTCAACCAACCACAACCACCCTCCTGTAGAGTACTCGTGGCAATAAACATCAGCAAGGGATTAGGCGCTGTCAGAGATAAGACTGCTGTCAGTCAAACTGACAAAGTGGCTTGGCAACTTGTCTTTTTTTTCACTTCTAATGACTCTAGGACTTGCCACCCTAAGGAATGGTCATTGTCCAAGATAAGACTTATGTCATTTTGACTTATCTCTTTTATGCAACTCTAAGGACTTGCCACCCTTTATCCAGTTATCCTGATGCCCTGTAACTGTAGTAATAATGTTGAAAAATGACACAAAAGAGTCACAAGTGAGATTTATACAACATGTAGGCTTTTGTAAGAAAACCACTAGGATCCCGATTCCACTATCAGGGAATAAAGTACTGAAACAAACTGAACTGATGGATATTGGACCAAAACAAAAATTACTGGTAGGAAATGCACAGAAGGACAAGCAACAAACTGCACAGAATGGACCGCCACACATATGATTTTGGCAATACAATTTTTTAATTAAATTAAAAACTCCGTAAACATTAACTTTTACTTTCCATATATCTCATGGCTTCCCTGAATTATATGTTAAAGCATATTTCCATATAGTGCATTCCTGTATAATGGTGGGGTGGGTGTATTCAGTTTTGGTGTTAAGATTTACCAACGGGTTCATCTTTTAATCCAGTCCAACTGGACTAGGACAAATGACAATGACCCAGAGGCTGAGCTTGGAAAATAAACAATCAACAGAACAATGAGGACCTCTGCTGTAGTACTAACCATAGAGATTACATGAAAGATTCAGCCGAATTAATCAGCTATCTAAAGTAAGTAAATGGAACCTACTGAAGTCTTTGACCTAGAACTGTAAAACAGAGACTATATCAGTACAATTTATTTGTCTTTTAAGAATACAAAAAAATAAAATGCTACAAAAACAGCAACATGAATTGCAGTCACAACATAGCAGACAAAGATACTTGATTTAGTATGCATTTCCATGGATGACTTTTGAATAATATACTTCAATAAACTGGTGCAAAAAATAGAAAATGGTTAATTTCAGACTGCTTTCAAGATTAACACTGACTCAATTTATTACCAAAAGGAAAGTTCATGACATGTTAATGCAAGAATAAGACAGTATATCCCAGTGAGTTAATTTGTGCAGAAAATATTCATGTCTGCCATCTCCTCTTCTGGCACCCTACTAAATGAGACAACAATTGTACACTCTCACCCTAGTCTGGCTACCTAAGTGACCAAATTTTTATATTCCATTACTAAGGTGCAAATAACGAGAAAGATCAGCAATTCTCCTTCAATCTTTACTTCTCCTTAGAAAAACCCTAATATTCAGCAACAAAATAATAAGACTAATCTAACTCTCAACAGTTTCCTTAAATTTTAAATATCATAAGATGTTGGATGGTAGAGTGCACTCAGCTGTCGATATACATACGATGGTGCAATACCACGGCTGAAAATAAAATGCAGATAAGTACAGCACAGACTATATTCATATACAAGGAAAAGCATTAAATCAAATCAATTTCATATTTTTCATGAAATTCCCATTTTCCTTTTCCAAAGAGTCCAGTAACAGAAGCCCTAGCCATAGAAAAGGAAAAATGGTCGACAGAAAGTGTAAAGGCAAAAAAGTATTTAATTCCTTCAATTTATTACCATGCTCAAATTACCATATATTTTTCATTTCTATGTAGACTATATTTCAATTTCTTTTAACCATTCATAATAGTCCACATGCTCCACTGCCATAGTTATGCAAATTTTTCTGAAATCCCCTGGTTGGTTCAATTGGTTTATAGAACCTAATGGTTATTCTGCACTTTTTAGCATAATAAAGATTTCTAAAAACTTCAAAACTTTTAATAAAAAAGATGAAGCTATTTACATGAAATTATATATTTTGGTTTCTTTTAAAAAATAGCTAATAACTTTTAAATCTATCTATATAAAATGATACAGAGTGGTGACTGAGACAGTGGTGAGATGATCATAGCATCAGACTGTGGTGTTTTGAGGATGCATGGACCTCAGGTTTAAACAGATAATCTGATATAAGAAATACTAGGTCAAAGGGAGGGAACTGCAAGTGGCATTTATGGACCAGGAGAAAGCACATGACAGGTTTAATAGCGAGGCCATGTGGAAGGTGGTATGAATGTGCCATGTAGGAAGAAAGCTACTAAATGCAACGAGTTTTTATCACAAAAGCAAGTCGTGTGAGTAGGAAGGATAAAGGGTAAGTGGTTCCAAGTGAAGATGGGTCTGCAGATGAATCACCATTGCTGTTTACTCAGCTTATGAATAAGGTCATGATGAAGGCAAATGCGAGGCTGTGGGAGAATATAGCAGGTTTATATGAGGAGGGGAAGGGGTCAGTTACTGTTTGCAGATGACAAGGCCTTGGTGGCAGATTCCAGACAGAAACTGCTGAAGCTAGAGTCCAAATTTGGGAGAGTGTATGAAAGGAGAAAGTTGAGTTAAATGTGATTAAAGGTAACAGAATGAGGTTTAGCAGGGGAGAAAGACAGGCTGGTTCAAGCATGACTTTGAATGTAGGAAATCTGGAGGAAGAAAGCTTTTCATACAAAGGAGTGGACATGGCAGAAAATAGAATTATAGGAGCTGAATGGAATCATAGGATGTGAGAGGAGACAAAGATCATGGGTGCTGTAAAGAGTATATGGAAAAAGTAGTCTTGATAGTGTTGTATAGGTAAAGGGCTTGGGCCTGAATGCAAAAGAACAGAAAGTGGACATACTGGAAGTGAAATGCTTGAGGACAGTACTTACTGTGAGCTGGTATGATTGTGTAAGGAATTACTGTAGAAAAATGTGTCCTAGTAAGTGGGGTATTATTGAGAAAGCTGATAAGGGTGTGCTAAAACGAACTGGACACATGGACAAGATGAGCGAAGTGAGACTAATAGAGTACACATCAGACAGAAGTAGAGGGAACATGGGAAAGAGCAAATAAAGAAGATGAAAGGATGAAAAGGAAAAGACTGTGAATTACCAGGGCCTAAATTTTCATGAAGCATGCATGGGACAGAGTAAACAGGAGTGATGTGGTATACAGGTGACATGCTGTCAATGGGCTAAACTAGGGCATATGAACTGATCAGGGGAAAGCACAGAATAGTATGTGAAACTTGGTTGTGGATGGGGCCTCTGGCTTTAGTGCATTATACATGACAGCTGGAGGAGATTTAATATGAAAATGTTCTTTATCTGTTCCTTGCACTACCTCTCTGATGAGACAAATGGTAAGCAAGCATGAAAAATCATTCTTCTGCTAATGTTATTCACTTTTTATCCAAGATGGCATGTTTTTGTCCATGCCATGTTAGCTACAATTAAAAAAAAAAAAAAAAGGGGAATAGATATCAGTGGCAAGGAATAGGCATGTCTCAAAAGAAAATTTTCTGGCATTTGGGTGAAATCTTACCCACGCCATCCGGCTGTCTAACAGATATAAGCAAATGGGATATATATAAAAAAAAATTCCTTACTTATATTTACCCCAGGACCAATTATTAGGAGACAGTCCTGATGTTATTCAGGACTTCTTTCTAAAGGCTCCTGCAGCCCAAAGCTGCACTACTTTCAGCAGGAGGGTAATACACACTCTTCTAGAATTAGGTCGTTGATGAGACTGCAGTACAAATGAATCAGCCTCACCAAAGGTGTCTTTCACTCACAATGTAACCTCTTGCAGGAGAAGCCCAGCAACACTTACACACAGGAATAATTAACCAGATGATCTAGATTACATCTAATGCTACACAACCTATTAAATCAATACTTACTTGTTTGTAATGAAGCTGGTGACATTTTCTGGAGGAACATAGTCGAATTTTGCAACCACAACATTGATGGAGGAGGGTAAGTTCGAGTCTGGGGGAACAATTACATTCCCACTGTTATAGTGGTTCACTTCTTCACAGCCAACCAGACTGAATTTATATGTAGGAGAGCAGACGTAAAACTAACATGAAAAGAAAAAACAAAAACTCTTATACTCAAGAATCACTAATGACAGAACAATTCACAACCAAAAAAATATGCACTACAATGAACATAATAAAGAAATAATCAACAATTTTTTCAAAATCATATTTGATTTGAAGTCTATCTATCTATATATCTGATGCCCATTCCCTTTGGGAACTCCCATCAAGGGAGTAGCCACAGGAAAAGTGTCTCCACTTATCCCTGTCCTTACATCCTTCCCTCACATACACCATTCCTTGCAATGTCCCACAATTTCTCTACCTCCACAACTCTTCCACTCTATTTCCCCATTTCTTTGGTGGTCTTCCTCCACTACCAATTGTGTGAGATATGACTAATATCTTACAACATTAAGAATATGAGTAAAATTAATCAACTGTACATCAATAAGTCCACTGAACATTATTACTACTATCATATAACCTAAGACTTTTACTGGTGCTCCTGCAGCTTCAAGAATAAACTGTAGGAACGGAAATGATGGAACATTTTGGAGTGAGAAGGTCCACAGCAAGACTACTCCTTACATCCACTGACAATGATACAATCCTGCCAAAGGCGACTTCTTACTTGTGGTGTAACCACTTGCAGGCAGAGTCTCTTAACACCATACAGAAACATTACTGTTAAAAACATTAAGAATGGTTACTACTCTCATAGTATCTTCGGTTTTGTTACATTACATATGACAGCTAGAAACTGGATCCGTTTATATGACACAGTTCATCTGTTCATGAAACTACAACACACAGGTGCGAGATGCAATTAGGTATAATTTTTTTTCTTTCATACTTAATTGCCATTTCACACATTACCACGGTAGCACAAGGAACAGAAGAAGAAAGGCTACATCCACTCAAATTCATTCTTTAGCGGTTATGTGTAATGCACCGAAACCACAGTTCCCAATCCATATCCAGGCCCCAATGTCACATCCTCATTTCTTTACATATACTTTGGCTGAATTTTATCAACCATGTATAAGACCAACTTTAGTCTATATGTCTCCTTGTTAGATGATGCAATCTTCCTCACTTTTCACTCCCCTCATGACTTTTGCATCATCTGCAACCATAGTCAGGGAGAAGCCCATACATTCAGGAAAGTTATTCATATATATCAAGAAGAGTTATGGTCATAAAACAGATCCCTGGGGCACTCCACTAGTGACCTCCACACATATGGAGAAAAATTCCCTTCCACTAAGATACCCCATCCAATGGAGGAGTCTCCCCCTTATTGCTGAATGGTTTTCCAACTTCTTAATCAGCCTCCAGTGAGATACTGTATCAAATACTTTCTAGCAGTTGAGATAAAATAATCTACCCAACTTTCTCTTGTCTAAGACGAAGTTCACTCTCTCTTAAGACGAAAGTTGCTAGAAGCCGTGAAAAGTTTTTATCAAAAGGGTATGGAATGTGTGCAAGTTGGAAAAGAGCAGGTTGAGTGGTTACAGGTGAAGTTGAGTATGTGACAAGGGTGTCTGATGTCACTATGACTGTTTAATCCATTCATGGATTGAGTGGTAATGGAGGTAATAAAAGTCTTGGAAATAGGAGCAAGAATGCAGAATGCTGGGGGTGATGGGGGCCTGGGAGATGTATCAGTTGTTATTTACTTTTGGCACTATGTTGGTGGTAGATTTGAATTAGAAACTGGCATCTACATTTGGGAGTATGTGAATGGTGAAAGTTGAGAGTAAATGTGAATAAAAGCAAGATTATTTGGTTTAGCAGTGAAGTGAGCCATATTATTTGAAGTGTGAGTTTGAATGGAGGAAATTTGGAGGAAAGGGAGTGTTTTAGATCCTGGGACTAGATATAGCACTGTATGAATAAGTAGTATTGAGCACAAACCCTGGAGTAGTCTTTGTTCCCATTGCTAGTCCATTTCTTGATGATGATCTGTCAAAACTTAGGTAAAAATCTATATCATACTAGCATAAGGAAAAAAATTATTTCATTACTTACTGGCACCGAATAAAACTTTGCTGCTGAGGCCAGGGGAGCTGCACCCACAAAGGTTTTAATGCCTCCATTGCTTAAGACTGTTTGAGTGCCAATGATGACCTTGTTAACACGAGACATCATGGGAAATATGGCACAGTCCTGTATAAGTGTTGTCTGAATACCAGCAGAACATAGGCACTTTGCCATTGCATGACCCTGAAAAATTATTCCAAATGAATTGAGGAAAAGACTTTAGAATGTAAGGAATGCTGCAAATTGAAATAACCATTTAAGTGTGGTTTGAGAACAACTGAACAGGGTTCAACTGAAAGGTCAACCATAATATGATAAAAGATGAATTATTCTTACAGATGGCAAAATGAAAGCCAGTGAAAGGATACTGAACTCGAAATTTAATGCGAGTACAACTGCATGCATGGGAATTACACTACTGACAGATTTCTTGATAGATATAAGACAGGAGGTGAAAATTTATCCATACTTGCTGATTTAATACATAATAAATCTTACCCATAAATTCCACTTTGTGATCACTTCTACACACTCAAGTTATGAAAACCTACTAGAAATGAATCATGCATCTGTTAACAAGTTCTGCCCTTCAGTCTAGCTATAACTCATTAGTACTACAATCTTGACTCTGGAGCAGTGAAAGGCAACCAGAACCATCCCCTACACTCCATGTCAGGACTGATGGTTTTACTTTTTGTTTTCTTAACATATAACCCTACGTTACACTTAATATGCTTTTCTTACATACATCATTCACCTATGCTTACTATCATTTTCTTGAATATATCCGCACCTCCATGTAATTGACAATGTAGGTTTGCAAGGGTTACTCTATGGTATTTGGTCTCTATAAACAAGCACTAGCCAACTTTGATATCACTGTAGCCAAACACAGTATAATCCTGGTGAAAAACCCTATTTATAGGGAAAATGGCAATCTGATCCTTCTGTGAGCAAGTGTTCTCACTCACACCAATTGGGTTCAGTCTGAGGGTGAGAAATTATATTATCTTCTCTTCATGTTTGGTATTTTTGCTCATTAAATAACCTCAACAGTAAGTCTGTACAAACTTACATCATACTTTGGAGCACACTCTGCAACTATAACATGAAACTTTCTCCGTCTTGCAGCTTTTGTAAGGAAGGCCAGAACCATTGGACACATTCCACATGTCATAATCACTTCATCACTGTGGATCTTACTCTCACCTTGCAGTGCTATCAGCTCCTGACTGAAAGTGAAAACTAAGTGTAACTTTCATCTTATCATGTATCTATTTTCAACAAAACAGGTTTAACAGAATACCTTACAAAGCTACACTAACTTTCTGAAGTAATCCATCCTCATAAACTGCCAGGATAACAGGCATATCAATGTAAAAAATCTGCAACCTTATGTTTGCATGATGTTTATGCAGCCCAACACTACTTTTTCAAAGAAACCCTGCAGTCCAAAGAAATTACCCTTGTGCAGCACCAGCTGACAATAAAGAAACTAGCTCATTACCTTGTGCTCATTTACCTGTTAATCCAAGCAGAAAGTGATATGGATACAATGTTGGAGTGAAGTTTAAAGATAGGGAGGAATTCTGTATATCTTCAAGTTTTGCTTCTTTAGGATTCAATGAAATAACCAAAATATGAAATGTGTGGTGTACATAAATTTGTGCTTAACCATTCAAGTGCAAACTCATCTATTACACATTGAACTTTTGTTGGCAAAAAATAAATAGTTTATCATTAAATTAACATAAAACAAACTCTCCACATGAAAGAGGCCATTATAAACAAATATTATAAAAAAATATAAGATTATCTTAACAACCTGATTTGAGCAATAATCATGCAATGTCCAAGGCAGCAGAGCAAAACATTATTGCTGATTAAGAAAGACAACACTAGCCCTGCCTAATGGCAAAATACTGTTGTAGGAACTTGTAAGAAGCTAGGAACTTCCTCTTGCTCCCTATGCTTCTGACTCATACATCTCCTTTGTCAGTCTTTCTCCAATGATCCTCTACATGTCTTAACCAATCCAGCAGATCCTGATCAGCCCCTTCAATGAAACTATGCTTAATACTATGATTCTCTTTAATCAGATCATTTCTTACACAATCAAGCTGCCTTATTCCATTTAAGTGACCCCACAGTCATTTACCCTTTTCCTTTCTTTTGCATTCAGGGCCCAAAACTCCTATCCTTACAAAACTGGTGGGACTATTAAGATTTTCTATTGGCTACTCTTCCGGAAATGAAAGTTTAAACATACAGAGAAAAAACCAGGAAACATATTACTATCTATTACCTTAAGATTTATCATACTGTACCTTTGTTCTACCTCAGCTTTGTGCTCAGAAATGGCCTCAAGTATTCTGTCTCTAAGCTCTGGGATAAAATCTTTGCACTCGGGAAGGTCTCCACTGGCTGGATCAACAAACATCATCTGTGAATTGCTCTGGTAACTTTCTCCATCACTAGCCCCTTGACAAGTATTGTATTCGTCGATCACTATCTATGGGATGGAACATGTTCAGCAAACCAATAAATATCTAATGATGAATAAATATATGTATATATATATATATTCTCTTACCAGTCAAATCTCCATCATATATCACATTACTCATTACTATACACATTATCACAAGTACATGGATATCCAGGAACAAATGGATCAATAGATACTTGATGTTTATGCCCATGCTATCAGGCACTATGAGAATACCATACACAGAAAATACCATAGCCTACCATTACTATTCAAAACAATATCATTTCTTCACTTACTTTGATGACACGCTGAACCATATTGCAAGGTGTGGTTTCCCATGGTATTTTGGCTCTCACAGCAGCCCCTACATTACGTAGCAAGTCTAGTAGCTCACTAAAAGAAAAACCATGTTGACATTTATACATGATACTCTTGAGCAAGCAAATATAAGATCTAAAGTAATTCTAATTCT
>JAUUDW010004116.1:0-10357 GCA_032361385.1 Panulirus guttatus
TGACCATGACTCCATTTCATACCTCTTAAGTATGGCACTCAGTCGCGTTACTCTCAAACTTGAACTACTTATCTCCGTTCTGCATTTAAGCACCAAGACTTAAATGTCTTATGGATATATTAAACCTTTCTAGTTATTTTCATCTTAAAACCATTCACATTATCCAGGCAAGGACACGCACACACACACACACACACACACACACACACACACACACACACACACACACACTCCTCCAAAAAATGCATAAATTTCCCTTCGTCTCAAAGTTCAAGACATTTCATGACACAGAAGATAAGCTGAACCACAGACACACGGAAGCGACACACAGACGCGAGTGTGTAAGAGCTAATTTCCATCAACATTAGGCTGCATGCACTTTGCCTCAGTCGTTCTCTATGTGTTGGCCTTTGAGGCCTGCCTCTGCGTCTGGTGGGTTTTCCCTCCTCCCTCCAAAGCCAGCAGGTTTTCTTGTTGGAGGTGTCAAATCAACATAAAAAAATAATTTACAGAAGACAGACAACAAACATGCAGAGGCCAGCCTGGTCAAGGCTACATTCATCATCCCACCACACCTCATCCTCCATTCCACGAGTTGAAGACTGTGTATACCACTTGTGTGTGGTTCTTGTGTGTGGTTCTTGTGTGTGGTTCTTGTGTATGGTTCTTTTGTATGGTTCCTGTGTATGGTACTGTGTATGGTTCTTGTGTATGGTTCTTGAGTATGGTTCTTTTGTATGGTTCCTGTTATGGTACTTGTGTATGGTTCTAGTGTGTTGCTCTTGCGTATGGTTGTGATATACGTGTCGGTGTTTGGTGGTGTTTTGGTAAACACCAGGTGGTGTTGGCACTCTCTGGTGGTGGTGCTGGTAGCGTCTGGTAGTGTTGGCAGCGTCTGGTAGAACTGTTGTTGGTAGCGTCTGGCAGTGTTTCGGTAGCAGTCTGGGTGGTGCTGACAAAAATCGAGTGGCATGACCGTTGGCAGCATCTGGTGGTAGTGTTGGCAGAGTCTGGTATCTACTTATCAACGAGGTCCTGTGGAGAGGGTTTTTGCCCAAAGTCTGCAATCATCGCGTTGCACTAACCCCAGTAAAAGAAGGGAAGACTCAAGAGTTCAAGACACAGAGTTAAGTGAGTTAAAGTGTTGTCTAGTTTTGTGTGTGTTTGGGTCTGTGTTGGTGCATACGTGTGTTCTTGCATGTGCGAACCAGCAGCTATGAGGTGAGCAGTTCAAGGAACAGCCGTTATCTCTCGTCGAGTGGCTTGATTAGAACAATAATCCTTTTGAGATAAGAGAAAGTGGTGTCGGCGGTATTACTTCGCTATCACTCAACAGCCTATCGTAGCTCCCTTATCGCCCTTATCAGCAACGGGGTGGTAACATCATCCTGCAATCTATTTATCCCTATCCTTCCATCCGAACGAATGAACGAAGAAAAAACTTAGAGTATCATAAAGACGATTATTTTAACCGTTTTCTGTTTTAAAAGTTTAAATCCACGTTTTCATTTTTCCTCTCTACAGTAATTAAGCACCTCGAATACCAGAGCTTAATCAGGCTAATAAGAAGAAACAGCGGAATAAGCAATAACTAGAAGCATTCAATTCACAGCATACAACAAAAGAATCTACTTGAATCAGTGACTGTAACACGGGAGTATAAGGACTTTGTTATGCACTTGATATATAACAAAGCGCTGTCAAGAGTCTAGCTATGTTTAAAAAAACATGAGGTTATTTCGTGAATCATACAAACTACAAATTGCAGTGCCAGGTACATTATGCGTTCTACAGTGCCCTACGTAGGGAATCCATCAGGCAAATCTTACACGGACCTCAACTTTTGAGGACGACCCATGGGTATGATGATGCGACCTTCGACACGACCTTGAGGGGTGGGGTCGTTCCTGTTCATGAGGTAAGGAATTAATGACAACAACGATTAACCTGACATGATGTTGAAATGGACAACTACGCATACGATCATCTTATTATTATCATTACAGGTTCAACAGCATGATCTGTCAATAAACAATAGAATTTCGAAGGGCATCTCTCATTATTAATCAATACAACACTGCTTTTCTATCTCATTTTAATAAAATATCTAATGAATTCTAGTTCTACATACGAAAGCTATGCCAGAACTCGTCTCTCTCCCTCTCCCAACAAGACTATCAACTTGAAACGAGACGATTCGAAACATATGAAGCCAGGAGATCCTCTGAACATTTCGACTCACTGTCCCGGATATACGGCTTAACGTAACTGATACGGCGTGGAGAGAAGCTTATCAAGGAATTAATAACCTCGCGATATAGTCATGAAAGACAAAGAGATAACGACTTGCATATATACCTGATAAAACACAGAGCCCGCAGCTGCTTATCTTTGCTCTGTCGTGGATGCTTAATAAAATTATTGAAAGGTGTCTGACCTCTGCAGTTATCGGACACTTCAAGATAAAGATATTTTCGTGAGCAGGGTGGAAATTTTTTTTCGGCTGGTCTAACCTTTGGCAACGACCCCCCAGGCATTCATACAACTAAGCAACGTAAAGTCTTCAAGTTTGAGAGGTTATATTTGACCCATGGGGGGAAAGGAATTACCATCTCTCATGAAAAAAAAGTCTTCTGCAAGGAAAAACGAATAAAAAAGACAATTCATCAAAGCCCCACCACACCAGTGGCTAGCTGACCCAAAAGGGAACATGAGACAAGATAATCCATCTGCTGTGTCTTTACCACCGCTTCGTAGCAATGTCGAAGGGGAACTGGACGGAAATGGCTTCAACGTCATTCCAGGCCCGCCCCCAGCGGGAGGCCGAAATATACTCCCTGGGTCGCCGGGAGATAGCCAGGGAGACCGATGGCTGGTTATTAAGCACGAGTCCGAGCGAACTCATGGACCTTGGGCTAGCAGAGGGAGGGGGGCCTGATGAATGCTCGGAGGCGCATGGAGATCTGGACCTTAATTAAGAGCCTCGAGCTGCAGTGTGAGGGTGAGGAGAGGAGCGTGGTGTTGGTAGTGGTGGAGAAGGACTTGTTGTTGGCGTTGGCGGAGGTGGTGTATGGTGGTGGAGGGTGTTGGCGGTTGCCTTTTGAGGCATGAGTGGTATCAAAAAGGATTATATGTTATGGGTTTGCTACTGACGGTCGTGCTAGGTTGTGGTTGTGGTGTGGAGGGATAGTTGACAATGTGGTGAGACCAACGGTAGCGCTGGTTGCGGCGACAGAGCAGTGGGCGGAAAACAAACACCGTCATAACCGTGGTTAGAATACACAGGCAATGGTCTGCACTTCGAGGAACGTCGTTATTCATTCTCTCATTCGCTAACGTGATCGTGAATCGATCGTCGAATCGCTGTGTAATATCTCCCTTCAGCAGCGGCGGCTGCGACACCTCAGTGTCAAGATTAGCAATCTGACGTACGATGTGGCCATTTTTCACACGCACTATCACATACCGAACATCACATGTACTATCACATGACACACTTCTTCACATGTACTATCACGTACCATACATCACGTGTACTATCACAAGACACACACCTTCACATGTACTATCACACACCATACATCACATGTACTATCACATGATATACGTCTTCACATGTACTATCACGTACCATACATCACGTGTACTATCACATGACACACACCTTCACATGTACTATCACATACCATACATCACATGTACTATCACATGATATACATCTTCACATGTACTATCACGTACCATACATCACGTGTACTATCACAAGACACACACCTTCACATGTACTATCACATACCATACATCACATGTACTATCACATGACATACATCTTCACATGCACTATCACATACCATACATCACATGTATTATCACATGACACATCTTCACATGTACTATCACATACCGTACATCACATGTACTATCACATGACACACATCTTCACATGTACTATCACATGGTACGTTATTTTTATATTACTTACTATCGTTTCTGCCATTGTTTTTTTTCACTCATTCGCGGGAAATCCCACAAAAAAAAGGTCCCTCCAAATATTTCCTATCATCGCAGACGACCTTCCCCTCCTCCTCCATACCTTCCCCGGAGCGTCCATTCAGCCTGTACTACCGGGCGTACGTTACACGTAGAACCCACATGCGCGCGTGAGAGGTTCTGAGAATCCACGTACCCGCCTGAGATAAGCAGAAAGAAAATGATATATTCTAGTGACAATCACGTTCTGGATTTTGCCTCACATTCGCCTCGGCAATCAGCGCCAATTTGTCGACCGCAGAGCAGCCTGACCCTCATAGAGCCGGCCGTCAACCGGTAGAGTTTGGAGAGAGAGAGAGAGAGAGAGAGAGAGTTCAAAAAGTGTGTGTGTGTGTGTGTGTGTGTGTGTGTGTGTGTGTGTGTGTGTATGGACTGGGAGGCACACCTCGCCTTCCCACACGACCCCACCGCCTTAATTTGCGGTGAAAAGCTGCCCCCGCGGCGGTTAAGAGTATATGTCACTCTGCCCCCAGGACACCCATACCACGTCACGTCCTTCCCCTGGCTCGAAGAACGACCAGGGACAAAGATGAATTTAAGGAAATTATTCAAAGCCTCGGAAAACCTGTATGCACAGCTGACAGGGCAATGCATCACTTACTACGCACTCCTGTCTTTCCACCAGGAGACTGGTTTATAGTAAACACATTTAGAGACAACACTAGCTAGACCACGGAATACTCGGCAAGCTGCTGCGTCACATGATTATTGTGTGGCCATCGGCAACTCAAGGGTGTGCCGTTTCGATAACTGCTTCTTTCCCTACACGTCGAAGCTTTGGAACACTCTACCTTTTCATGTCTTTCCCAATAACTATGACCTGGCTCATTTCAAAAGACAGGTCTTTCACTTTCTTAAAGATTCGTAAATGCTTTCCCTGTTTTTTTTCGCTTTTCTTAATTCTGTTTTTCAGTTAGGGCCTGGCCTTGATGTGGACTTTTGTCCGTGACTGGAGCCATCAGTATAAAAAGAAAAAAAAATATTGTTAATGAGACCGGCCAGTAGGTCATCACCTGTTCCTGGTCTCCTGCCTGAAAAAAGTATGCAAACCCAAATATTAGTTCATAACAGTGACATATATGAAAGTTTAAGCCAAGGGAAGAGAATGGATTCCATTTTTCTTTACTTTGCAAAAGTATTTGACAAAGGCAGGTACAGGGTTTTTAGGAA
Organism: Panulirus guttatus; assembly: GCA_032361385.1. Lineage (NCBI taxonomy): Eukaryota > Metazoa > Arthropoda > Malacostraca > Decapoda > Palinuridae > Panulirus > Panulirus guttatus. The sequence continues at coordinate 5,221 of JAUUDW010004116.1, forward strand.
GTAGCCAAACAGCACATTGATTAAGATCGTAAATTGGATTAAAGAATTTTTAACTGACAAAAAGAATCCAAAGTAGTAGCAAACAGAACCATATCTAAGAAAGATGTCCTGTCTGGGATACCACAGGGAATGATGTTAGTGTCATTGCTCTTTGTAGTGATGACATCAAGCATCAGCAGTGTATAAAGGAAGCCTAGTTAGGAGCATTGCTGATGATACCAGAGGAAGCAGAATGATTGGATCAGAGACAGATCACATGGGGATGAAAAAAGGCTTAGACAATTTTACAACTGGGCAGAAGTGAACCTGATGGAATTTGATAAAGATAGAGCTGAGCAAATGAGTTATTAGGTTAAGGAAGGATTCATTACTGGTACCATATAAAGGCCTAGTGGGAAGGTGATAGAAAGTGAGACAAATGTAAAAAATTGGGTATCAGAGACAATATGGAGAAGATAATGTTATCATATCAAGTGATGAATGGTGTGATTCTGAGAATATTCTCTGCTAGAGATAACAACATATTGATGAAAATTTTTGATGTATATATAAGAAGCAAGATTAGATACTGTTGTTTGTATGGTCATCAGCAAAACAAAGAAACATACTAGGGGAATTCAGAAGCACTTCACAAGCAAAGTTGAGGGGATGAAACATTCTGATTACCACAAATGGCTGGAAGAACTTCAACTTCATAGCTGCAAAGAAGAAAAGATATGTGATAATTGTGCATGGCAACAAATTGAAAGTACAAATGAAAATAAGATCAGCCTGAAAGCATCTCAACAGGAAAGATACAGATTTGTTAAATTTTCAAGAATACCATGGAACATGTGAAAAATAAATCAGAGAAATATATGACAGGCCAATGAGGAACCAAGAATGATTATTCAGTGTACTGCCTGGAGAAATAATAAAAGGGGATAGAACAACTACAGAGACATTGAAAAGAAAACTTGACATCTAGTTGAAATCAGTTCCAGATAAACTAATGATCTTTGATTGTGTAGTGCAGATGGCAGCGGAGAAGAATAATCTTATTAATAAAGCAAGATTTGTGGTGAGTGATTTGTGCAAACCCTGTCAGTTGGCTAAATCTCGTCATAAGTACTTGTAGGTAGGTATGCTCTCTCTCTCTCTCTCTCTCTCTCTCTCTCCCCCCCTCCCTCCCTCCCTCCCTCCCCTCTCTCCTCTCTCGCTCTCTCCTCTCCTCTCCTCTCCTCTCCTCTCCTCTCCTCTCCTCTCCTCTCCTCTCTCTCCAAGACATTCTACTTCATTCTTGCTCTGCACTTGGTCTGACTCTTCTCATGAATACCTGCTAATCGTTATAGTAAGCAGTTTTCTTTTTCTACTTTTAGCACTACATGGCTTCTAACACTTGATGCATTAGGATTATTTTATCACGAGTTATATTTTTACCACATAACATTTTAAGACTGACGTGTCCTGTCTTTTTATTGTTATTTTCCCATTAAGTAAATATGTGATTTTCATGGCCAAGTAGCCTTTATACTTGTTATAGTGTAAGTCATTGACTTCTTCATATTCCTGATACTTAAACCAATATGTAGATTTCTTGGGGGAGGTATTTGGATCATTCATGTTGGGTATCAACAGTTACTGATGTAGAGATAGTTGATATAAGAAACATCTTGTACCATTTTACTTGCTATTGTGAATCAAATTTCCGATCTCAGGTTTCTGACTGAACCAAGAGTTGAACAGTGCAACATTTGCCTCTTTTTTCATCAATTACAGCGTGAAAGTGAGGGCCTCCATGAATTCCTGATCAACATAGTGCGTGTGTCAACAGATGTCAAGGAAGACTGTCATGTGTACCTTCTTGAAGATGGATTACTGCTGTGGCTGACTACTTTAGAAAATACAGCTAATCCACATGATGCACTTCTACAACTTTTTGACAACATGCTGCCGTTGCTGGAGATATCATCAGAAAACCTGAGATTGTGCCTGCAAATCACGACAGCTTATACTCTGCTCTGCCCACAGCAATTTCTCTCAAAGTAAGGGATGGCATTCAAGTTACTTAACCAAACTTTATGTAAAAGGGAATTATTTTTCTACAGATATAATTATATTGAGGAGAAAAAAGGCAGGGTCACTATTACTAAAAGTTTGTTATATAAAAGTTTAGCCGTGTGATAGAGCTGTGCTTTTCATTCTGTAGAAATTTGTTTCTGCTTTATGGCATAGGTCTTGTAAGGTGCAGGTCTTGTAAAACATTTAAATATTAGTAGGCCTGCAAAAAGAATGAGCTAAACCATAATGTTATTATACATTTTTTTACAAAAATGGGTTGATACAAATCATTAAATAGATTATTTTTTTTAGTGGGAAACTATTGTATCTCTAATAGAAAATGGGAAATGTATAGAGATTTTGGGGAATTTCCAATGTAAGATATTTTAAGAATAAACAGAAATTGGGTTCAGTGGAAGCATTTTGTGCATGGAAGTAGTATGAATAGAGAGTGATCTCAGATGTTGAATCAAAGTACTGTGTCAAGTGAAAAAGGAAGAAGAGCTTCGATAAGTATGGAAGTCCATGTTTCATCTACCTGCACTTGAGGCATGGATTGAGAATGTGTGTGAGTGATGTTGTATAGGTTGAAGATGTATGTGAGTGATGTTGTATAGGTTGAAGATGTATGTGAGTGATGTTGCAGAGACTGCATGTACCTGATCCACCCCACTAAGCTGTGAATAGAGTAATGACAGAAAAAAATATTCTCACAGAAATAATCTAATTATTCATCAAATAGTCTGAGACCTGATCTTGTTGTTTAGATTGTACATTTCATTATTCCAAAATTTTCAGAGTGCACAAGTGTTTACTTGAAAGAATTTGTGTAAGAAATACTGAAGGTAAAACAGTAGGATTTGAATGAAGCATTTATGGATCTGGAGAAAGCATATGGTAGGATCGATAGAGATTCCTTGTGGAAGGTCTTATAAGTACATGATGTGGAGTAAAGCTACTAAGATCAGTGTGAGAGTTTTTATCAAGACTTTAAGGAGTGTGTACGAGTTGGAAGAGAGGAGAGTGAATTTTTTCAGGTGGATGTTGGTCTGTGGCAGGGGTGTGTAATGTCGCCATGGCTGTTTGATTTGTATATGGATGGGGTGGTGAGGAGATAAGTGCATGTCTTGGAGAGACGGCTGAGTATGCAGTTTGAAGGGGGTGATGGAGCCTGGGAAGTGAGTCAGTTGTTGTTTGCTAATGATGCAACATTGGTGGCAGAAATGAATGAGAAACTGGTGAAGTTGGTAACTCAATTTGGGAGAATGTGTGAAAGGAGGAAGTTGAGAGTAGTTGTGAGTTAAAAGCAAGGTTTTCTGGTGTAGCAGGGCAGAAGGACAAGTTAGTTTGGGTGTGAGTTTGAATGAAGAAAATTTGGAAAAAGGGTAATGTTTCAAATACCAGGGAGTGGACATGACTGCAGGTGGAACCATGGAAGCAAAAGTGAATCACAGGATGGGTGATGGGAGGAGGGTTTAGGGAACACAGGATTGTGTGGCAGAAGTCATTTTCTGGGAGGGCAAAAGTGGGTGTGTTTGAAGGTATAGTAGTCCCAGTGAGTTTCATGGTTGCGAGTTATAGGCTCTAGAGGGGGCTGTGTGGAGGAGGATGGATGTGTTGGAAATGAAATGGTTTGATTAAGTAATAGAAAGGTAAGAGAGAGTGTGTTTATAAGAGCATGGTTGAGAGAGCTGAAGAGGATGCAGTGCAATGGTTTGGACTTATGTAGAGATTTAGTGAGGAGAGATTGACAAAGAGGCTTTATGTGTCAGAAGTGGTCTTGACAAGGAGAAGGGGGAGACCAAACTAGAGATGGAAGGATGATGTGTAAAATGTTTTGAGTGATCACTGCCTGAGCATACAGTAGGATGAAAGGTGTGCACAGGATAGAGTGAATTGGATGTGTGTTATCACTGGACTGAATCAGGGCATATGAAGCAGCTGGGGAAAACCATAGAAAGGTCTGTGGGGCCAGGTTGTGAATAGGGGTCTGTGTTTTCTGTGCGCTACACGACAGCTTAAGAGTGGATGTGAGCTAATGGAGCCTTTCGTCAGCTGTTCCTGACACTGCCTTGCTAAAGCAGGAAAGTTTTGAACAAGTAGGAAAAAAAACTAAGTTGGTAAAGTACTATGGTAGATGATTTTCTTAGAAATTAATCAACATTAACAGATAATAAGATCTTCCTTCTTGTTTGTGGAATTAATGTTGAGAAGGAAGCATTGTGGCTGGAATTGATACTTTCATTCTTTTGTCTTCTTGTACCTTTTGCCACAGACCCATTCTCCTCTTATCTACTTTTACTACTTTCACATTCATGCCACAGTAGCTTTTGGAGAAAGGCTTCCGCTTTCCCAAACTAGTCATATTTTTGAATATCTCAAATGCCTTTTCCTTCATCTCTACATCAGTAATATAGACTTATGTTTGTTTTATCTCTCCATATCTCTTAGCTCATAATGTCAGTTTCCTAAATCGAATATTAATCCATTCTGTGTGGCAGGCTTAAGACCTCAGCTTACCCTATATGGCATTCTTCAAAAAAGAAAAAATTATGTTACCACTAAACATTACCGCTACATTACTGTTGTTCTGTTTGTGCAGTTGGGACTCAGAAATCTTGCAAGTATCAGTTGTATGAAGATCATTTCATTGGTTTTCAGTGTAAGTACAGGGTTAATGGCCGGAGGACCTTGAGAACGTTCCCGATATTGCCCATATAGTCTCCTTAAACTCTAAAAAAAAATCATCGAGAAATCTTAAACATATATGTACTCTATGTTGTATGTCCCTGGGGATAGGGGAGAAAGAATACTTCCACTATATTTCCTGCATGTCGTAGAAGACGATTAAAGGGGGTGGGGAGGATTGCTGGAAACCCTCCCCTTCTTGTATTTCAATTTTTAAAAGAGGAAACAGAGGAAGGAATCAAGAGAGAAGTGCTCATCCTCCTTGGTGGCCCAGATTGGGGTGTCTGAATGTCCTCCTTGAAGGCCCAGACTGGGGTGTCTGAATGTGTGTGGATGTAACCGAGATAAGAAGAAAGGAAAGATAAGTACTATGTTTGAGGAAAGAAACCTTGATGTTCTGGCTTTGAGT
>JAUUDW010004138.1:0-10356 GCA_032361385.1 Panulirus guttatus
AATAATAATGATAATGATAATAATGATAATAATAATAATTGTAGTAATAATATAATAAATATAATGATAATAATAATGATAATGATAATAATAATAATTATATTAATCATAATAATAATAATAATAATAATGATAATAATAATTATAGTGATTATTATAATAATAATAAAGTAGAAGGATTCCTATACAGGATAACATCTCGTGAAAAGATAAACAACAGATACCTGGCAAGATTACATTTTTGTTATCTTTTACTAATTACGGCTAAATGTTTCCAGACATAACAGATACCCGACAAGATTACATCCTCTTTCTTTTACCATATCCGGCTAGATATTTCTAGGTATAATAATATGGTGTACTTACAGTAATTACGGTAGTTTCACACACAACTATTATTTGAGTTAGAAAACCTTTTGTATAAAACGTATTTCTTTACATACGTGATTTGATTGTAGATGAAGCAATACATCGCATCTTACACAACACCCACACATCCACCTAAAATCCCAGTACATTACAGTATCACATAAGCCGACCTATGTCAGTAATGGTACCCCGAGCACACACACCTGAGAATGGGCTGTCATTGACAAGAGCCTAAGTCAAACTTAGTCCAGGCGAATCTTTACACACAGTCTATACGTTATCCTTTCATTAATATAACTTAATCCCTTACATCTCTTTCAGTGAAACGACTAAACCCAAAGAGTATTGCCGTTGAAGTTTGTAAGATTACTCGATTCCTTGAATACCATGACAACGCCAGAGGTCTAAATGCTTGCTTATGAATACCCAACTGATCTCCCTGTCTACAAAAGTCTCAGCCAGCTTAAGTACCTCCTGGCTACACTACTCTAGACTAATGGTAATCATTACTGGATGTCTTTTCATATCGTGACTATAATTATTAATTCCCTTTCTTTGTTTTATTGTAGAAATTGCACTTTGTATTCATTCAATTTCTGCCATCTTCATCTTCACCTCTTTGGTTGGATTATGGCCCTCTCCCAAGTCTAAAAATCGTAAATGACTTGCATCTATCTCCTACTTCACTGCTGCTCGTAATTTCGGTGCAACTCTCTTGTCGTCTAGTACTAAAGTGTTGATTCGTTAACATCCATGCCTCTGGTTTTATTTATGATCACTATTTTCTTCTACATTCACTGATATCGAATACACTGCTCTTTTTGATACCTTCCACGCGACAAACCATACCCTTGACTGATAGTTCTGTCTCTAACAGTGTATTTTACTTTCTCTTTACAGCTTCACTTAATCATTACCATGCACCTCTGTTTCATTGTCCCCAGGTGTTTGTTTCTCTGCATCTGTCAGTAGCCTCTGTTTCTGTTTGTCGGGCCCAAACTCCGCACTTGCTACCATACCCTTTAATTTCTACAGTTTCTGGTCTTTGTGTTATGGGCATTTCCCTCTGCTTTTAAGTTGCAAGTACATCTGGAGAAGACACTCTTGACCTTTCTCTCTGATGGTTTTCTTCTGGTGTGCCTTCTCTCATATGGCGAAGTTTCCTCTGAATTCCTTCAGTTCAGTTCATTTTGTTATCATGCCCCTCGACTGTATATCCCAGTTCCCTGATATCCTCTTAACTCTCCTAACACTGTCTTTAATTCTAGATTTGATTCCCCAGTTTCTTTACTCCTTCCTCCATTTGTTGTAACCTCTGACCTGCATCTATATGATTGCCAACACTTTCCCCACCCTTTTGGTCTCAGATGTTTTACCCTCTAATTCTTCTCTATTTTTTTTTTTCTCTGTCCAATACAAAACCCTGGTATCTCCCTTCATCTAGCCACCTTGAAGCAGATCTCCGAATAGTTGCAACTGTACTGTGCAGTTCTTGTAGTTGGCTGAGTTTTATTTTACAGTTTTTCAGGCTCGATCAATTTTCCCCCAGTTCATCCAATATCACTGTTGATGAGGCAGGTCTTGTTCACAGTTTATAAGTCACGTGCGTGTTTTTTTTTTTCTGAGAGTGTTTACATACGTCCCTGCCACTGGTATTTCCTCGTCCCTGTATTTTATATAATGGTATGCCTGGGTTTCCTGGAGGCTGGCACCCGAATCATCCTGCTCACCAACATTCCTAGCCTGCACTACCCCATTTACAACGGGCTCTATTTACCGAGCGACAGTATCCAGAAACAACTGATCTCAGAGTCTGATTTTACTCACTTGTCGACTTGTAATCCATTGTCATATTTCTGTTTCCCATTTATCTTTCTTTTTTACCTAACACCTATTCAAGCCAAGTCTGTGAAATATTTAGAGCCATTCCTTCTTAGCTTAGATCATATCACCACCTCGTCTGCGATGCTTCAATTTCCCTTTCGTTTCCCAGCTGACTCATCGATTAATCATCTTTTTCTTTATTGCCGTCAACTGAACTCTCAAGCCCGGAAAAAAGTAATGCAACTTCCTTCTTCGTTCCGATATTTGCTTTTCTTGTTCGTTGCAGTCCCTTCAACCACGGAATATTCCTGTTGGCAAATGTTTTGCTGTAACTTCGTCTGATGATGTTTGCTGCTTAAACTGTTGGCATGTTGGTGCCCAGGAGTAAGAAACGCTCATCCAACACTACACAGCTTCGTGGCATAGTATGGAAAACCACCACCGGACCCTTAATGCTGAGACGGCAAAGGCTCTTCTCTCTTTCTCAGTTACTTTGTGTGTGTAATTACTATGTTTGATTACTATTTGTATGTCTCGTGTTGCCCCCGTCTCTTAACCTTGCATATATGTACCATGTTGTTACTCCTCTGTATTTATGAACACACACACCATGACCTATGCCAGGTACCCATTTTATCAACCAACCACTAGGGGATGATGACAGCTGGGTAGACTGTGGATTGGCTGCCGCAACCAAAATTGGAACCTCTGTGCATTTGGTCCCAAGCGTCCCGTGCATGCGTGACGGTCAGTAAAGCTAACCACTACACCACGGAGGTCCGTATGTGTGCGTGTGTGTGTGTGTGTGTGTTCTTTCTCAAAGAAAAATGAACAGGCGTTATCTAATATACGCCACTTCTTACATTTTGATGAACTTCATCACTTTTTTCAATTTACTCACAAAGATGTGTCCTGAGTTCTGGTGTAAGTCCCGCAGGACACACGGGTCTATGATAAACGCACTGGTGGAATGTCAGCATAGGACCAGAGCCTAGTCCATAGAGTTACAGGTGAAGACTAGGGACAGTATGATGCAGATAATTCAACACGAGGATGGCGAAAGTGATAAAAAAGATAGTGATGAGGAAGGTGAATATGTTAACGAAGGGTATGGCAAAGATTATCCAGCAATAAAAGAATGGAGAAAGTAATGTTAATTTATCGAAGACTGAGAAGAAAAAAATCATCAAGAGTTGACAGAGTGGAATTTATGGGTAGGGGCAAGTTGAGCCCACAGTTAACAGGATGGATGTTAAGAAATATTACGGAGGTGATGAAATGGAGTATGATGCAGGGAAAGGTGGCAAGATGCCATCACGACTCGAATCATATGAGGGTGAATGAGAAGCAGCTAAAGGGGACGCTGAGGACTTGGGGTCAAGTAGGAGGTGGAGGTGCTGGCGGAAGGCTTTGGCGTCCTTAACGTGCCGCTCCAGGCCAGCCTGCGGCCCTGCCAGGGGAGGAACTGCCTCAGGTGGCGCCAGCCATAACCAGGAGACTATGACCACAGGCAGGTGGTGTTCGACGACTGGGAAGTACATAATTTGCCTTCCCATCAGCCCTGCCATCTATCACTTTCCAGCTCCTCGTCGCTATCCTAACATCAATCGCGACGCTGCTATCCAACACCTCCCTGCCACATAGAACTATTCTTCCATCTATCATATTGTTGTTGTCCATTACTAACCTGCCACTCTACACTGTCCACACACCCATCACCACCCTGTCATTTGTCATGACCATGCCACCCAGCGTCGTCCTGACATCCGCCATCGTTGCCACCATATCAGCCATGCCATTCATTAAGCCACTTACCCATCAACCTTGTCATCTCTTACCCACCATCACAGTCTTGGCCATCTATCACTGGTGTACCATCCCTCAACCCTGTCACCCATTACCATCCAACCAGGCACCATAACCTTACTATCTATCGCTATCTGTCCTATCCCACCATCCAAATATGTATCGCCATCCATCGGTATTTTATTGTACAACCCACCTGTTTCTACCCTGCCGTGCACTGCTGCAGTGTCACCTATCATTACCCCATGATTCACCACCTAAACTTCTATCACCACCCTCCCACACATCATGACCCTGCTACCCATCATTACCATGCCGTCCACTTCTGCCCTGATCACCTGTTTTAAATACCTTACCATCCATCGCTACCCCGCCATCCATCACTGTTATCATTCTTCATTCCCTGCCGCTTGTCATTATTACCCTGCCACCTATCACTGCCATCCTTCTATATCCTGCCACTTACCACTGCCTTGTTTTCCATCAATGTCTTCATCCACCTATACCGTTCCATTTACCCCTACCCTGTCATCCATCACTATCGTCGTCCTTATATACCTTGCCATGCACCATTACCGCCACTATCGTCTTCCTTCCATACTCCTACCTAACCATCCATCATTACAGTATGCGGCTTCTGGATGCGAGTCAAATGAGCCTGTTGCAACAACGCTATGCATCACTGTGGTGAAGTGCGTTCACAATGTGTTCTCTTGAAGATAACTTGTTATCTTATTTGAGAAATAATATGCTTTATTGTGTGACAGCCAAAGGAGGGAGAATATCTGTACTAACAATATGTATGCATCGCAAGCTTCATCATTTCCACGGTGGCCATAATGTTGGCCAAAGGGCATCGGGCAGATCGGGGTTAAACTTGCTTATTGGAATGTTGCTGTTTGATTCGCTCAGCCCGGGCCTTTGTCTCGTGACGGCCCCATTCTCTAGTCTATCTTTTGACTAGCATGACGACATTGGTAAGACTGACTGGATTTTTGCCGCTATCAGCGGCTTCTTTATTGTTTAGGGTGATTTGTTATTCGTACTTAACAAGGATCTTAGTTTATGTTCACCGGATTATCCACGGGTATATGATTTTGAATATTTTTCACCTGGTTGATAATCTAATGCGCGGGCCGTTCACTGCATTTTTCAGAACATGGAGAACAAATTTCTAAATCTCTCTCTCTCTCTCTCATTCTCTCTCATTTGTTTCCTTATATCTACATACATCTTCCTTCCTCGATCATTCTTTCGTTTTGTAATTTCTTTTTTCTAGTTTCCCTTTTGCGCAACACAGACAACGGCAGTTAACCATGTTACCTCGAAAAACAAACTTCGCTATATTCTATCTGATGTCCGGCTGGGAGTTCTTAGTATTTCGGTATGACCCCATATCATGCTGAACGAAGATATTCAATATCAATTTTTCTTTTCGCATCTGAATGACATTATTCATCTTTGTTTTGGACTGATTCAGTGTTCCTCGCAGTGCAGGTCACAGGACCAGCTGTGAGTCACAGTTGACATTAAAGAACTAGGACAGACCAGGTGAGGCGAGACGTTGAATCGTGGGCAGTCATTGCACTGTATGGTCATAACTGTTCGTCCTCTATGTTCTTGACTGCTGCGGCGGTGTTCAGGCTCTGCTTTACTCCATGTCCACGGCATGGATTGTTGAAGCACGAGGAAAACTATGTTTGCTACTTAAGACAAATAACCCTTTCACAGGAAACATGTCTATCGCTTAGGTAGTCTCCTCTTTGCAAGTTGTCATCCATTTGTTTCCTTATTATCTTTTTCAGTTACTTTCGTCAAAGTGTTACTCACGGTGACTCAACTGCCCCTTTGACTGCTGTTCATCGTGAGTGATGAATAGAGGGAGGAGCTGGGATGGAGAGAATTCAACTATTCATATTACTCTTAAATGGACTTCAGGTATGACCATGAAATCTTCCCCCAGCTTGAATACTGTCTACTGTTATATGTGATATATACTTTTCTCCTCTCCATGCTTCTAGCTGTATTCCTTTCTTATATTTCTTTAACTTTTCTTCCCTCTTTCATCCCTTCCTGTCCATTTTCTTTAACTTAACTTACAACGGGAAGACAAAACTACACAGTTGTTATAATTTTATTTGATCCGCTATCATGTCCCCATCACTTCTAATCGGGCACATCCAACCCTTATCCCCCCCTCTCAAAACGTCATAGGCGGTCATCACTGCGCAGCCTCTCCACTGACTTTCCATGCCTCCAGTTGTGTCGACCGAATAGCGGAGGTTATCTTACTAGGAATGTCCTTTCTTCTAACAGTCATTTCTTACCCAAGTCATAATTTGATCGCTTCTGGTCAGATGCCTTTTGCATCAGCATCAATGCGTAGTAGACCACGAAACTCTTTCCTTCCCCTGAATACTATCCTGTTATCATTTCTGCTTAGAATCATCGCAGAGATGTTCTTCGTCAAGTCAATAATACTTGAATGAAAAGAATGTGTGTTGATCTGACTTCTACTGATAAAGCTTTCTGGTCCTTAACAAAAATCATCAACCTTTCATCCTCTCTTCTGACCTGATCACTGTATAGCTTACTCTCCAGCTGATAAAGCTACTCTTATCAATCCCTTAGTCTCATCTAAGTCTACCCTTTAATGTAGCTCTGATCCTTACCTACCTGTTTTGTTTGTTTCAAAACCCCAACTTTCCTTCTTCCTGGAAGCATATCATGGTGCAGCCCATTCCCAAGAAAGAAGGGTGTAGATTCTAGTCCTACCAACTGCAAATCTGTCTCCAGAGCCTGAAACTCTCCTTAACTTTCACTTTCCCAGACACTTAAAATCCCATCCCCTTCTTTCTTATCACCGATATAGCTTTAGCAGCTGAAGATGTACTGGTAATCTTCTCTCCCATGAGATTCTTCTGTGGTCTTCTTCCCTGTGAGACTTTGGTAAATCTTTCATCGTTTCCATCAACATAGTACTAAAGCATTTGACAAGGTGCAGCCTAAGTCTTTTCTTTTTAAACCTCGTTCCTTTGGATTTTCTGCTTCCTTCTAGCCCCTAATACATAGCTTCCTCTCTAGCTGGTCCATCGTAGTAGTCTTTTTACCGAAACTCTAACAGTGGTGTTCCTTAGGGTTCTTTCTTATCGCCTACTTTCTTCGTTCCATAAATGATCTCTCTTCACGTCCTGCCCCTGTTGCCCTATTCTCTCTTAAGCTGATGATTCCACTCTCCACACTCCAACTTATTTTTCCTCCACTTTTCACTCAAATAGCTATTCTCTTTCTTGTAATGAACAGATCTTTCCAACCTGCTCATTCGCAATCCTATCGCAAACCTTGCCAACTCATGTTTCTTTTATATGAAATGATTAGTGCAATTTATTACATAATTAAACAGCTAATCCAGTCATCACATAACCACTACCCCATGCTTTCATATACGCATTCCAGATCTACTCGATAGTAAATTTCACTACCACTCTTTACCATCTCACTCACCGCTCCATCTTTACCTCCAGTCCTTCCTTTTTCTAAGAGTTTTATGTACTTATCAAATTTTTTAAAACGTCTTCCTCTCCCAACGATATTCCTACTGTACCATAAGACACATTTCTTTCTTCATCATTTCCCGTCTGATTTTTTAAAATACTCCCTCCATTTCTTAAAGATTTCCCAAAACTGTCTGATACTCATTTACTTTTGCAAATATCTCTCTTGTACTTGTATTTACATCTTTTCAGTATAAGTTTATATTTCTTTCACATCTTATCAATTTTTCTTCCCAAGATTCTCATTTGCTTTTTTAATTATGGTATTCATATACACTATCCTTGTCATTTTTCTATTCATTGCCCTTCTGGCAAACTTAGCTTCTAAATTTTCTTAAATTTTCAACTGACCATATTGTACGGTACTTTTGTTTCGACAAATTATACATGTAATGCTGCACACCTCCATGGCAGCTAGTAATAATACATTCTTCAGCTGCCCTTACAATAACTTAAACTCACTCTGAACTGCTTCGAATTCTCTTAATTTTCTCTGTAGCTTCCGTAAGAAGTTAAGTTTCAAATCTAATTTCTCATCTGTACCGCTTTTATCCTTGTTGTATTGATTCACATTTCTAGGGCTACACCATCTAAAAAAGTTTAACCTACTTACACAGTCCTGCCATGTGATCTGAAAAAAATCCTGACCCTCTACTTGACAGCGCATCATGCACACTACTTAACATAGTCATTCTAACCAGAGACAAAACACTCATTGCACCCGAATCCGGGGGTTCAAAAGGGGCCTGGAAATTTCCTGGGATCTTGGAAAATGCAGAAAATCATCAGAGGGTTCCATTCCACCCCTCTTTCATCTTCCATATCCGTTTTGGCCTTACAGTAAATGGCTTAAAACCATAGTGGATAAAAACAGGATGACTAATGGAGAAGGGAATGGGGCTCGAAAAAACTTTGTACCCCCTGATAAAATTCCTCTCGGGAGCCCTGCACTCATGCTCTTATCTGCTCTATTTTTCCTTTCTGTACTGTTTACATTTATGAGAATTTCAGTTTTTGAAATATGTACTTGCACTACTCATGCCTGTTGATGCATGCAGTCCACATGTTTTTTCACAAATGTGATTTACTTCTAGGATCCCTCATACACTTTGTCCCCTGCTCATCCATTTAAGTCACCGCACATCTATTGTTTACTGGAATTTCTCTCACAAGGCCTCCTTAACCTTCATTTCTCTATGGTAAAAAATTCAATCAAAATAGAGACACCTAATGATCTTGAACACACAATCGAAGTTAAGTAACTTTTCAAAGCCCTCGTTCATCCTCAACCTACCTTCTCATCACTCTGCAGACACAACTTCACACCCTTCACCCCTTTCCAATCAGAGGTCCCATTAACTCTCATAAACCTAATATGCCCAATTACCCTCAGCCCCCCATAAACGTGTTTACATCTTCCATCCGCTTTTACTAGTCATTTATTTCTCATACATTCCCCATACCTGTAGATACCTACAACTTGTCAAATGTGGTTGAATGCACATCGCTTTCATATAATGCCACTCATCACCCCTTTCGAATCAAATGTAGTTGCAGGCACACCACTTTCGTGCAATGCCACACTTTACCCTTTCCAATCAACGGTCCCTTTACCTCTCATAAACCTAATGTGCCTAATCCCCCCCCGATGCCCCCTCGCCTCTTATAAACGTATTTACATCTTCCATTGCCTTTCAGTGATAGTTTATTTCTCGCACACTCCCCTTACACAGCTGTATATATCCTGCAACTTATCAGATGTGGTTGCAGGCACACCCCTTTCATGTATTGCGACGTGAACTTTTTGAGGTGATTATTCATAAATCCAGAGGGAAAACAGAGGATCAAGTTACAAATTGAAATCTTTTTAATAATTTGATAATTTGAATAAAAACAGGTATTTTCAAAATAGGGATGGAGAAGACTCCTGTCCAGTAGATAACATAAAACATAATAAGTTAATTATGAGAAGGTATGTTAAAAAATTAACTTTAGAAACAGAATAACGGAAATTTGGAATTCAGTAAATAAGACTGCAGTATGTGTGTAATTTGATTATTTTCTAAACAAGTTTGGATCAATAAATAAGTAGTGTACAGAACAGGATGAGAAAATGTGATTCGCATATGTTTATGTGCTCGACCCTGGGCAGCCCATGAATGCGTTACGATCAGGAAAGCTAACAGCTACACTACAAAAGAGAGTTTAAAAGATGTAACTCGTAAGTGTGGAAGTCCATCTCAAAAACTGCACAAACAGGGAATAACAAACAGTGACACAAGGAGAAGGCATCTAATGTCCATTACAGGATACTCGTTGAAAAAATAGTGATTCTGATGGAGATATAGGAAATTTCTCAGATGAAAGGGAACAGAAATGTCAGGTGCATCTTTTCAGATTGCATTAAACAGACCAGCGGTGTCATAAAGGTCTCAGCTAATAACTCTGTAACTATGTAAATTACTTGCTAGAAAGAATTGAATCATACTTTTGTTTGCAGATGATGTTAAACTTACAGCAGATATTGAAAATACGGTATGGTATTTAGTATTGTGACAATCTAAAATGAGACATAGACAAACTCTAGCATAGGAAACATAAGTCAGATACATAGTCTGTAAAATTCGTCTCAACCAAATGCAACTGAAGATTAGGACACAGTATTTTTTTTTTCTTATGTTGAAAGCTCCAGTCACGGACAAAAGTCCACATCAAGGCCGGGCCCTAACTGAAAAATAGAGAGAATTAAGAAACGAAAAAAACAGACAGGGAAAGTATTTACAAATTTTTAAGAAAGTTAAAG
>JAUUDW010004149.1:0-10356 GCA_032361385.1 Panulirus guttatus
ATTGCTGGTCTTACTTCCTGTCTCATCAAAATGGGACTACCAGGCTAGTCCTGCCATCTTCTTACAAGCACCACACATCTTTAATATTTTTTTTCATACATATTCACCATTTCCGGTGTTAGCAAGGTAGCATTTGGAACAGAGAACTGAGTCTTGGAGGGAAAATCCTCACTTGGCCCCTTTCTCTGTTCCTTCTTTTGGAAAAGTAAAACCAGGAGGGGAGGATTTCCAGCCCACTGCTCCCTCCCCTTTCAGTCGCCTTTTACAACTTGTAGGGAATACATGGGAAGTATTTCTTTCTCCCTGTCTATATCTCTGATGCCTGGTCATGGCAATAGAGTCTCCTTAACTAGTGCACTCCATTACCACTTCACCTTTTATGTCTCACCCTTAAGAGGCCACTGGCAGAGGGCACCTCTAGTGCCATGTTTGCAGAGGCTCTTACCTAATGTTCCTTCTGCCGATTTCAACTTAATGCTTCTGCCTAATATTCCAATCTACTACCTCAACATGATGTTTCAACATAATGCTCCTGCCTAAATGTTCCTACCTACTACTTTTATCTGTTGTTCTTACCATTTTGCCAAAAGGCAGGGCTAGCACATAGTGCTCACCGCAGGAAGATCTAGTAACAAAGAATGAGCTGTGTGAGTAAAGTGTTGCTGTATGTTATGTATGACAGGGAGAGATTGTATAATTGTGGACAGAATGCCAGTAGTCCTCATGTGGGTAAGGTAGAAAGAAAGAAAAGACTGCTACTGAAGTCAGAGGAGTGTAACTTGACTGCCACTAAAGTGCTGGCTTACTACACAGCCATCACTAAACCCTCCTGATACCCAGGCGGGTAGTACTGATAAGATACCTCCTTGGTCGGTGGCTTCCTGCCAACAGCTACTACCTTAATCATGTCCTTTTCATAAAATTCGGATGAACTGCTTTTTGGTCATCCTATGTTTAATTAGAAATAATTGTGAGATGTGACCTTTTTTTCAGGTACAAGGAAGGGCGCGTCATCTTGGAACGAGCTCTTGTCACCGAGTCTGATGGATTTGCAGAAAACTTGGGCGAGGATTAGTCTGTTCGGTTGTACGCCTTGTCACCTGTAACGTAGATGCAGATATTGCTTCATTATTTCTCATGTTAGGGCCCTTCTTCCCAGATATGATTACTCACAAGTTTTATACTGAAAAGAGACAGAATTTTCCTTAGTTCTCTTTTTTTTTGTGTGTGTGTTGGTGAATATTGTATTCTGAAATATTTAAAAGAATTTTTCATAGTCATTTTTAAATAACTAGTGTTTTATAAATCAGTTGTCTTTAGTTTCATATTTGTGTGAACTCAAACATTAGTTGTGTTCGTGTTACCTTATTTTCTGTGATCTCATTTTTCCCCAAGATTTTCATTTGGAATGATTTCATAATATGAACTGCAAGTTCATTCCCAAGTTGTAGCCTGATGGATATCAAAAATCTAAAGAAGGCACAAACTGATATTCCTGTGATATATTTAACTACGATTGTAATAAAGATGCGACCATTTTATAGTTACTTCTGCGCTTGCCAGTCAAACAGTGAAGTATATTTTATGTTGATTTAAATGATGTTGTAGTGTCTCTCACTTATAATTGTGTTTATTTTGAATGGCAGTGTGGTTTTGATTTTTAAGATTTATGTTAATTAGAAATATCAGCTTATGTTGCTGTCATAAGAGCTTTAACATTTTCCTATCTTCTTTTTGTGTATATGGCTATGAAAGTGGTTAATAGGATTTTTCTCTTTCTTGTAGAAAGCCTGTAAATTCTGTAATGGTTCTTAGTATGATCTGTCACAGTTTTTACTTTTAAAGAAGTGGTGAGAGTTCTCATAGAATGTAAGCCAGTTGTAGGTGGCCATTGTATTTCTGTTAAAATACTTTTTTTCTTATTCCAGAAACTGCAATACATAGGCTTTAACAAATGTATAAGAATCTTCACACCTGATGTTTCTTGCTTGTCAGACATTTCTTGGATACCAAATCAAGTGCAAAGAGATTTGCACTAGATTTCTTATAACTGATTGAATCTTGTCTACCCCCAAGACAATATTTTTCTTTTCTTTTTTATACAAATATCTGACTGAGAGTTTAGGTAGCACAGACATATTTTACTAGCAGATGCAAAATATAAGAGGTGTTGCACTGATATCTGTCATTATTTTGTATCACCGAAGAAGGCAGAAACTTGAAGCTCATGTCATACCACCACTTTAGATTGGGGAAGTAAAGTGGAAATAGCTCAACTTTAACTTTTTAATATTAGATATATCTAAAAACATTTATATCTTCATTAGGCATTTCTTAGATTTAGTGTGTGAGTAATGTATCATTGAGTAGTGTATCATTCTGAATTATCACTGGTTTGAGTAATGTGAAATTTTGTAGTTTTCATAACTGTCATTTGAAGACTTAGCTTTACCTTTCTGTCTTCAGAACACTAGATAAGAGTAAAATTGAAGGAAATGTTAACAGTATGACCTAATAAGTATGCAGTTTTGAGGAATTTGAAGTTACTCTACATTTGATGCATATTTCATAGTTGTGAGCTGTAGGTAATAAGACAAGTATATTAGGGCACTTGTTTCTTTTGCCAGATTGATTATATGTTCAGTGATTTGTCTTTGATACTTACAAAGCTGGCTTTTCTTAAGGACTTGACTGAACACTTCCTTGCATTAAATTCGGTTATGGGATCTGTGACAGTAAATGCTCCTCTTCTCTTTCTGTCCATATCAGAAGCATAGTCTTTTTTGAGCTGTAGGTGTGTATGTTGAAAGTTTATCATTTAATTTGGATGGGTGAAACAGTGCTTGAGAACATTAGAAATCTTTATGCATTACAATCTATTAAACTATTGATGTATTGTACTTACAGGTTGTATGAAAGAAAAAAATCCTCTTCCTTGAAAGAAGTTGGCAATATATTTTATTGATGGTTAAATATAACATAATGTTTTGTATTAAATCTGATTTGGAGCTGTGTCTTCAAAATTATTGTAAAATGTAACTTCTCATTTGATGAGAAAACTGTTCAGTATAGTGACTCAGGTGTGTTTTTTAAATATTTGTATCTCAGTAGACTTGGGTAAGGGTTCTTAGTAGATAATTGTTCAAATAAAAGAGGTTTTAATGTCTTCATTGTACACGTGTTCTATCACAGTATAGTTGGTATCACTGTCAAGCTGTTCTTATCCCATTTGCTAGGAGTTATGGATAAGATTCATAAGGAAGTTCTTTAGGAGTTCTAAAGGAAGGCCTTTAGAGTAGACCTGTATTCTTACTTGATCCCATTTGCTGCTGATAAGGTCCCCAAGGATTGTCTTTACCCGTTTGTATTTGACAACCCTTGGAGTATGATGGTATTTTCACTATTTAACAGTTTGACAACTTACATGATTCTCTTATTCATTCTAAGCTGCTGTCTGCTCCGTAGGACCGAGTACTTTAACAGAATGGAATGTCAGGAATTTCTTTTTTTTTTTATTTTTTTTATTATTATTTTGTTATATAGTTTTAACCCTGAATAGCATCTATCAAGTCAGTAGCTTTCTTATTACAACTTTTTTTCACAAGATTTTGCTGTTATTCAGGTTATTCTGGTCTAATTACAACAAAAGACCAAGATTTTCCAAATGATCATAAAGATTTTACCTGATTTGCTTAGACTTTATGGATTATGGTTGGTCCTAGCAAATACTTTTCTGTATATTTTGCATCCAGTCTTTTCTTGGAAAAAATAGGATATTTTTTAATAATGTATTGGTATAAAATAGGGAAAATGATGATGGGATTACTTAATCATTGGTAATTTCGAAAATTCTACCTAAAATTCAAAGTTGAGTGAGAGTCTACATTGTTTTGGTTAATTCACAGTCATATTACCTAGGATATCTTTCTCAACAATTGTTTTTTCTTAATGAAAGGTGAAGGGACATGCATTCATAAGATTCAGGTCTGCACTGAACAAAAGTGTCTCATTACTTGATACATAGCTCATAAAAGTTTTTATTGGTGCACATGAAGACAACTTTCATATAGTTCAAGGATACTCCATCAGGGATATAAGAGCTTTTCTTTACTGGAGCACTTGTCTCTTCTAGAGTAATATAGATTATGCAGTTTTTTTTTATGAAAAAACATGTAATATTGGTTATGAGTTTGTGTATAGGAATATGCAACATATAAACAAATTTTTGTGTATAGTCTTTTTACATTTAGTTTCATTTATGTTTCAGTATTTTACCCTAGAAAGCACTCTCTAAAGAATTAGAGTAGCTCATGCAGAATATTCTCCATTGATCTTTGCTTTCATCCTGTCATTAATTCATACATCTTTATGTAACATATCTATAACCTACTTCATCACTGCACACACCTATCTCACACACATCATTCCATTTTTCTTCTTACATACTTTCTCAAAGAACTGTGATTGATATTTCATCTAAAATAAATGTTAGTAATGAAGAAGTAGAAGATTTATAGTATGACTTTTCTTTCTTTTTTTTTCTTTGAGTTTCTCATTTGAATGCTTATGAACTCCCTTCCTTTTGGTTACTTTGTCTTTTTAATGATTTGATCAGTCACTGTTTTATCATATAAGTTGTTGAACCATTTTTAAAAGTTTCTGTCTTGCATATACACTTATGCATACCTAGTAATATCATTTCAACATAAAAACTTACTTTGTAGGTGTGGTACCTCTCTGGAAGCCAACATATTTGAGTTTTGTTTTTGACCTCTTACATTTTGTAGCACCTCACTGGTTCCTTGTCATTACTGTTTTTAATAACTATGGCCCTTCTTTCAAATTCTGCTTAATTTTCATGTGTGTAATAATCAAACCTATTAAACTTCAATGTCTTGCTCCCAGTACAGCATCAAATGGAGTGGTACATTCAACATACATTCCATTACACATAACTTCTCAAAGTCTCATGAAAGAGCATATTAATCAAGTAAACAAAAATGTAAGAGAAAGGTTCCAACATTCCCTCACTCACTCAGTTCTCCACCAGTCCTGATGATCTTTGGTCTTTTCCAGGAATTATACCATGAATATTAACAGAAGATATTTTTTTCTAATAAAATTTGATTGATCACTATCTACGAGCAACATAAGCTCTTTCATGTATGTCTTTTTAAATTCGTTAACCCTTAAAGAACCAAGCTCTGTAAATTTAGGGAATTACCTGGGACTGGGATTTATCAAAAAAGTACAGAAAAACAGTTGTATCTCATTTTTGAAAATATCACTAATGTTCTAAAAAAAAGGGAAGAAGTCTGTAGATTATATATTTGTTGTGTGCCACACAAGCTTGGCTTATCATGTATTTGTTGACTTGCGAACTCCCACACCTTCATTTCTTTTCCACCACTATAAATAGATTACTAATATGCAAAGAACCTTTCCAAGTGCTAGCATGTCAACATCTATCATTTTTAATGTAATTAATGCCCCAAAGACTTCATACTAATTAGTGTGGGATGTATGCTAGGGCCATACTTTTCCCCATCATGTTATATAGGTAACTGAGACTAAGATTCTCTTGCTGTGCTTGTGACATAAGTCATCTCAAAATACTGATAGTACACCTAATTTAAATGATGGCAGGAAAAGGCAACAAATACACGTATGATTATAGTCCCAACAGAGTAATGCAACGTGTTACATATTTAACTGTCGCTAAGATTTTTCCCAGTGCTAATTTGTAGATGCTTGTGGCATAAGGTACCTCTACATACCAATAAAATGTGCCTTTGAATTTAAATGAGGGTGGAAAGAGGCAACTCGTGTATGGCTAGCATCCCTGATGCATAACCTATAGAAGTACAGCTGTGGTACTTTAGGGGTTAATATTCATTTTAGAATACACTGGAGAGCTCAACTTTTTGTAATATACCAATATCCCATATTCAAAGTCTCATCCTGGCATGTTTGTCGTAAATTTACTTATTGATTTATTTATATTTATTATACTTGATCGCTGTTTCCAATGTTAGCGAGGTAGTGCCAGGAAACAGATGAAGAAAGATCCATTCACTCACATACACACTTATATACATACATACACATATATGCACAATACATACATATACATACCAACATATACATATATACATACACATGCATATACACATATACACATGTACATACTCATACTTGCTCGCCTCCATCCATTCCTGGTGCTGCCCCGCAATGCAGGAAACAGCATTGCTATCCCCTGTGTCAATGAGGTAGCACCAGGAAACAGACGAAAAAAGGCCTCATTTGCTCACACTCAGTCTCTAGCTGTCATGTGTAATGCATCGAAACCACAGCTCCCTATCCACATCTAAGCCCCACTGACCCACAGACCTTTCCATGGTTTACCCCAAACACTTCACATGCCCTGGTTCAATCCATATATATGTATGTGCGTATATGTGTATATAAAGTATGTGAGTGGATGGGTCTTTCTTCGCCTGTTCTTGGCGCTACCTCGCTAATGTGGGAAATGGCTATCAAGTATAAATAAATATTGAAAACTAAAAGGGAATCTCTTGATGTGTGCATCATAAAAATGTACAGGAAATTTTTCAGATTCCTTTATTAGTTAATAGTCCAGTACAGTATTATAAGTTTAGCAAAAATACATCAGATGTTCTGTATGCTAATGATAGGTGCTGCAAATAAAATCTGAAAGTGAATATTTTGAATCTGTACTTAACCAAAATCATTAGTTTCACCATACTGAAGAATGTAAGGTAGGAATTTAAAAGGTATTATACTGCAGCATTAGATTTCCATCCTTTCCTTTACACAAACGTTTGGCGTATGTACCATTATGAAATTGAAGGACTGTGGTCAGAACCCTGGGATCTTGATGTGGCAGGACTTTGGGCATTTATATGTTCATGGAGTTCCTCTTTCTGAGGCTTAAAACTGGTAAATATATTCATCTATCAATTATCAATACTCCATTCTTAGTTAATTCAATGGGGTGGATCAGGAATATACGGTCTCAGCAACACCACCCACACACATCCTCAAGTTGTGCCAAATATATTAAAGTGGTAGGTAGTAGTTGGTAGGCAGCCAACAACCAGGGAGGTATTTTACCAGTATTACCTGTCTAGGTATTGGAGGATTAGTGACATCTGCTTAGTGAGCCAGCTCTTCAGTGGTTGTCAAGTTGCACTCCTCTGACCCAGGTAGCTGTCTTTTCTTCCTGCCTCACTAACATGTGGACTACTGGCATTCTGTCCACAAACATACAATCTCTCCTTGTCATACATAACACTTGACAACATTTAACTCACACACCTCATTCTTCATAACTCTCGATTTTCCTGTGGTGAGCACTATGTGCTAGTCCAGCCTTTTGGCAAAATGGTAGGGGCAGTAGATAGAAGTAGTAGCTGGGAACATTTAGACTGGAGCATTAGGTAGAAGTAGTTGGAAAGAGCATTAGATAGAAGTAGTCAGTAGAAACATAAGGTAGGAGCCTCAGCAAATACTGCGCTAGAGTTGCCCTCTGCCAGTGGCCTGTTAAG
Organism: Panulirus guttatus; assembly: GCA_032361385.1. Classification (NCBI taxonomy): domain Eukaryota; kingdom Metazoa; phylum Arthropoda; class Malacostraca; order Decapoda; family Palinuridae; genus Panulirus; species Panulirus guttatus. Next base: position 7,569 of record JAUUDW010004149.1, read on the forward strand.
GGTGAGGTACTAAAGGCTAAGAAGTGGCACTGGAGTTCACTAGTTATGGAGACTCTATCGCTGTGGCCACCCCTTTGAGGGAGTTTCAATTAGAATGGGCGTCAGAGATATAGATAGATAGCGAAACATGGACTTTAAAAACCCCATAAAAGTGCTTCTTACTTTTTCACTGTATACACAAAGTTGACTCATCAGTTGCAACCAAAGACTCCACTCACACCACTTCCATTCAGGAAAAGCTTCCATTACATCTGATCCCCAGGCATTCTAGTAACATCATCTGAAAAGTCCTTAACACTAATCACATCTCGATACATCTATCCATCTCTTCTGTGCTCTACCTCTCCTCCCTATGCCTTCTATTGTGCTGAAGTGTATTATCTTGACCAACCTATCATATGCCATATTACTTCAAAAGACTTTCATCCATGTGCCTTTCTGATGACTACTTCACACCACATAACTTCAGATCTATCATTCTTTATTCCATTTATCCAACTAATTCCACCGAGGATAATGCAAATTAACTGTCACTACCGTAACTATTTTTTCACCTCTGCTGACCTCTATACACTTGGCTTTCACAGCCAAACATCAGTACTGGAATGAGTAATACCTCATGCAAGCATCTTGCTCAATCTATGCTAATTTTATGCTATTTTTTCACATTCACAAGCACTTTCAATGCACCCCACATTTTTCTGTGTGGGTATCTCTTCTTTCAGCTTCAGCTTTCCCACTACCATTCCTACCAAATTCTCTCCCAGATATTTAAACTTATCCACAATTAACACTTCTTTCATCATGCGGATGATCTTTTATTCAGATTCACTACCAGAATCCTCCTCCTACATATATAATTGAACCAGCCAACCATTATATCCAATTCTTCCTCTGGTTTAGCTAACAACACAGCATCATATACATACAATTGTGGCAGCTTTCATTGTTTCTCCATAGGTATCACACCACAGTCACCCCATCTTGCTCTTATGTCACACAATATCGTCCATAAAAAATGAAATTACCCTACTTCCATTATAAAAGCTCTGACGATACTCACAAGCCTTCAGTTATTCAATACATACCATACAGAGTCAAAGATTCCCAGAGTGCCTTCCTATACACTTTATCATTTGCTTTTCCTAAATCCATAAATGAAGCATTCTCCTTTTTCCCTAAAACTTTCTTCATTACTAGTCTAAGACCAAAAATCTGATCCACATACCCTTTTCCTCACCAACAGGAGTGTTAACACTAATCCTTTTACCATAATCACTTGCCAGCTATACTTAGGAAACTTACTACTGTTCCATACTATTTTCACTCACTTTTACTTTTTTTCTATTATAGAGCAGAATAGTTACTACCTTTGTCTAATCATTAGGCATCTGACCATTTTTCCATGCTTACACACAACCTTTTTCACAGCTGCCCCACAGCAGCCTTCACCATCTACCTCGTTACTCCATATATGCCCAAGCTTTCCATTCCTTAAGAATTTTGTTGTTCTTCTTACTTTCTCCTGTGATATATTTTTCCTTTCTCAGATAGCTATTTTTTGCCTCCTCATTTCCACTTCTACTGGACCTCAAGACACATATCTCCCTGTCATCTCCAGTCAATTCTTTAAGATATTCTTTAAATCTCTACAAACTTCTTTTGTTAATAGCATTCCTCCAGGCTTGTCTACTACACTTTTACTCCTTAAGTATACTTCTACTTTCATTCACCTCCTTCTAGAGTAGTTGCTATTATCTTCTAAATTTCCATAATTTTTTTTCTAATCCTCATTTTCTCTCCTTATATTGATAACTTAAAATGGTAAAAAGAATCTTTAAATCTTTAAGTCTTGGCAAGGTACTATCAGGAATTAATAGAAACTGGCTTCACTTGCTTAAGTCCATTCTCCAGCTATCATGCATAATTTACTGAAACCTGAGCCTATCATCAAACCCCATTAAGTACCCCATGGTTTAAATGACATTAGAAATATTATAATGAAATAATTACATGTATGAAGACAGCTGAAAATGGTAATCCTGTATCGTAATGCAGGCACCTTACCATAATGTGAATGGAGTCCCTTTTGTCTAGAAAATAAATTTTTTTCAAAACTGTTGAATTAGTGTACAATCAATCTACTTTGTTACATAAATCTCAATTAGCATTTGAGTCAATGTCTCATGATTAATTGCTTTGAAAAATCCTAGAGTAGTGGAGTCACTGAAATTTTATGAGATAATCAGAGATCAACAAAGCAAGTCTAAATGAAGACATATGTAACATGTGTTATGCAATATGAAATAAACAACTGTTGTCTATCTATTTATCATCTTTACCTGTACTCCCATATGTATGGGATGGATCAAGTGTAATCATGCACCTTGTGTGGTAATTAATTTTAAAGAGCTAAGGTTTCCAACCCAACCCTGCAGACTGGCAATGGCAGGGACACCCAGTTTCCTACAGCTGGCATTTGGCCTTTCAATCTCAGAAGAAACATAACATATGTTAATAAAAACGATAAACATTTATCTTTGTAATACGCTCAGCTGTCACTAATCTAAATTACTGTAATTTTGAAGTAGTAACTTTAACATGAAAAATTCAGATTAGCAGCCCTCTCAGGAAAAGAATCTTTTTGTATTAGAATGTTATGGTAAACATGTCAAAATGTTATATGTAATATTTACTCTTGTAAGTTTACTTTCTTATCCCTGGGGATAGGGGAGAAAGAATACTTCCCACGTATTCCCTGCGTGTCGTAAAAGGCGACTAAAAGGGG
>JAUUDW010004160.1:0-10355 GCA_032361385.1 Panulirus guttatus
CGTGAATGCGTCACGGTCAGGGACGCTAACCGCTACACCACGGAGGTCCATAATATATATATATTGATAATATATATATATTATATTGATATATATATATATTGATAATATAACGATCACTCTAGTCGAGATAATTGCATTTAAGTAGGAGTTCAGATAAATTCGTCGCTGAAACTTTGTATACGGAAGAAATCCGACACATTGGATGTAAACAGTTTACAAAGACTCGACTCCTAACACAAGCACACAATGGTAAGAATAGAACTGTCCATGATGAGCTCATTTTAATGAAAAGCAGCATAATCCATATTGCATAGTGACACTGATTTACAGTGAAGATGGATTGTAGGTCATATGAAACATGTTTCAACTAATGATTTATTTACAAGTTTTCATGTTCTTCATGTTGTTCAACCATTGAAAGTCTGATTTTGCTAGCTTTATGTTCTGGGACTTAGCGGCTTTCAACCCCTGAACCTAATTTAGCCAAGATCCGTGACATTCGTCAAAAAAGATACGGGGCAAACTCGAAACGCTATTATGCTAGAAATATCTTGCTATATTTTCTTTAAAGCTGCTAATGAAAGAATCTGTGGAATTATTTTTGTCTTAGTATTAAGGTTTACTTACAAATGACTCCTATCAGGTAATGTCTTTAAACAATGTCATGCAGTCTGAATATTTTCCTCAATGATTTAGCAAGATTCAAATGGGCACAAATCAAACCATTGTACCGCATGGTGCACTGTGGTACAATAGCCTTGAAAGGCCTTTGTTCAGGAGATTGTACCGTGAGAGGAGGCCTAATATGTACAATAGTCTTCATATATTTAAAAGTTTTACTGAGACAATAGAAAGGAAGACATAAACACGAACGTGTCAGATCCAAAAAAAAATGTTGTTATTTCTGCTTGTGTTTTGAGACCAGATCATGACTGTCGCCCGGGCGGCCCCTCAGGAAACTCCGGGGACCAGAGCTTCCAAGAAGCGTCGGCCTTTGCCTCACTCATCCTGTATTCTTTACTTTAGGCTTCGAACCCGGACCTGACCACATGGACATCAGAATTATGGACACACTGGGGTATTTCTTGTACGTCTGGAAGTGCATTGGAAGTATATAAGATTTTTCGACTGCTGTGCATCGAACCATCAAAGCCATAAATACTAATGATTTATGAACTTCCTAAAGCATGGAGAAGACGTAAAACATGAACAATATTTTAGGATCGTGGGAATGTCTCTCTGAAGTCCAGCACACAGTTGTGTACAGTAAATGTTGAGGTTGGTTAGTTGGTTGGTTGGGTTTTAGGTTTATCAACTGCCAGGATCGTTAAGGCCATCAGCGTCAAGGTGTATCCTCCAGCCGGAAAGTCGTACACTTCAGTATTAAAGATAATTCTAAGATCACACTTACGCTCACTCTGTATGTGGCCCATGAACCATGAAGTGTTAAATTGGTTGGTTGGTTGGGTTGTCATTAAGGCCATCCACTGCCAGGGCCATTAAGGTTACCAACTGCCAAGGTCATTGAAGTCATCCACTGCCAGGGTCATTAAAGCCGTTAACTGCCAGAGTCATTAAGGTCACCAACTGCCAGGGTCATTAAGGCCGTCAACATCAAGCTACATCAACCAAGTGGAAGACCTTGTAACACCTTCTTCAATTGTTAAGGATGATTCTACGGCCACCTGTCCATCGTCCCAGGTGTTCAGGGTGGTTAACTCTCTTGGGTTTAGGCCTATCAACTGCCGGGGTCATATAGACCGACACCGCCATTATGTAAACATCTGTGGAAATAAGTTGCAATACCTTCTTCAGGTGTCTAAGATAGTATGAAGACCATACACGCTCTCACTGCATGTAGGTTCTTTGTGGGCGTTGTTGATGATAATGATTTTTGTCGCAAGGAACAAACTTGAGGGTCAGAGAAAAGTTTGAACGGGAGAATCTATAACATCAGTGATGAAATACGAGGGAAGCAGGAAGAAGGCGGCTGTCCACCTGGCGGAGACAATGTTAAGCATAAGGAGTTTTTTCTAACGTCAAAATGTTCAACTGATTTATACGTATTGGAAGATTTCCATATCTTACACGTCAGATTTACTGTGCAGCAGTGGATGACAAATGAATAAAGGTAAACGTTTACCTATTCTTTTGTAGAAAAGAAGAAAAGTTATTCATGGAAAAAGAGCTTAAGCGGATAATCTAGCGGACGGCACACATTTAACTTAAACAGAAAAATAGAGCCATTTCTCATATACATTCCTTACTGATAAGTTTTTCACCTAACGTAAGTTTCTCGACACATAAAGTAACTTTGAATCTGCACGTCACTTAACTAAAAACAAAACACGTATATAAGTTCGGTGGTCCCTGAAGAAGACCCTATGGGATATCAATGTCCATCTAGTGTTGTAGAATTAAGAAGTAGCGTCAGTGTTTCCAAATAAAGAAAACTTTTGAGTACACTGTTTTCAAAAGAAAAGAAACTTCAAGTAATCACCTGTAAGACCTTCCCTTCATGATATTGTTTCCACGGTGCAAGTGTCGCCACAAGCAGGCAAGGTAATAGCAACTGGGGTATGTACCAGAAATCGAACACTCAGAGCACAAACATATCTCAGAACGAGTGTTGGCTCGTTAAACACACGAAGAACACGTGCATAACTACGATAATGACCCTGATACATGACATCCAGGTAACTTTATGATCTTAAGCCAACGAAATGAGATGAAGCAGCACCTTGAGTGGCGCCATCTGGCGTCCTCGCTCACCACCCGGGACAGCAACACTCCCGACCACGCCCCGCTGACCGACTTATATCAGCGCGGTACCTCAAGGTCGATCAGCCTCAGTCGGCATAACGCCGAAGGTTGACGGATAGGAGAAGAGCGACGGGAGGTGGGGAGGGAAGTGTAACTTGTCACACACAAATGAGGCGGGATATCCAAAACTCCAGCGAAGCGCCACCGTTATTGTGTGGCCCGCGTAGCATAACAGACACTTAGGCATGGCTTCGTGCGCCGTCCATCCGTAGGTCCTCGGGAGTCACACTTTCACCCACAGCTGAACGCTGGTCACATCTTGAAAAGTACAAATCTGATACACATGAAACTTCCCTTCTAAATAATCGACTGGCAGAAGACCTAGCGTGAGTTGCGCCACATGCAAAAAATAAAAAAAAGACAAAATTGCACCTGGCCTCTGAGCCTGGTGCAGTTCCTGGTTGAAAATTCCACTTTCGGTCATGGAGCTTAAGGAAGATGTTCTTGTTATTTTCTATGCAATATTTCCTTCCACCCAGTCCTATTGCACTCTCAAAAACTCTGCTTCACTGCAGACGACACCAGAGTCTTCCATGGGACACTTTTCTTGCTAATAAACTGATTGAAGGGCAGAGAGTTCTAGCCTTTGAATCTTTTGATAAGCCTTTTGACCATTACTGGGCGTGTTCACACCACAGATGACTGTTTTAATGGAAAACCAAGAAATGAACTTAAGTTCAGAGACATACCATATCTTCTGTTGTACGAAAACACACACTGAAACATAAACAAGAAATAGGTAACAATATTTACAGTTATTGACAAGTTGTTTATATAAGAATCACATGAATCAATCTTATTTGTATGACTGATCTGTACTACCGATTCTAGCATAATGACCCTAAAGATGATAATGGGAATTAAATCCAGGAACATAATTAATGACCAAACAACACAAACACATCACCTGAAATGCAGTGAACTCACAGGCCTGGGGTTCCCTTCCCTCGTGTTACAGCCCACCAGCTCATGAATATGTGCACGGGCTACAAGCGAGCAATGGGGGGAAATACAACACCAGTGAAGGTCAATGTTCACCCAGACGAGGCAACTATTGGCATTCCTCTTGTGATGGGAGTCTGGCTGGAGTGACACTTGAGAGGATCAGACACATTATCCCCTCCATTGGTCCAGCTGACGCTACCACACTAACTTTTCCCGCTAGTCTCTACCACACCGCAAACTGTCTTATTAACCTGACCTACTGACGTACTTTGACCTATCGACATGGGCTTACCTACCAACCCAGTGTGACCTACCGACGTAAGCTCGCCCACTGACGTTCTCTCACCTAGCAACGTAGTCTGACCTACTCATATAGGCTGACTTACTAAAACAGTGTAACTTATCGAAGTGGTCTGACTAACCGAGGCAGTGTGACCCACTGACGGTCTGACTTACCGACACAGTATGAGCTATCGTCACAGTCTGACCTACTAATACAGTGTAACTTACGGAAGTAGTCAGATTAACCGAGGCAGACAGACTAACAGACAAAACAGAAAGAGAAAGACAGACAGACGGACAGAGGCATACAAACAGACAAAGATAGACAGAAGGAAAGACAGACAAACAGGCAGACAGAGAGAACGATAGTGTTGTTAAAGAATCAGGAATTGGGTCGTGCGAAAAAGTCGTATTTTTCTTCCGTTGTTTGAGTAGGAGCAGTAGCCAATGTTGAGTTGGGGAGAAAAGGAAACATGGAAATGATGGAGTGAAGAAAAGAGCCAGATGTGGGCTGTGTCCGTGGTTTATGGATAGGTGGGTAGAGGGAGGTGGGTAGCCGATGGTGGGTAGAAGGATATGGGTAGCCAGAGGTGTGTAGAGAGAGGTAGGTAGAAGATGGTAGGTAAGGAGGCTAGGTAGAGGGAAGTGTATAGCGTAGCATCTGCTGGCTAGGAAGTCGGCACTTTTGGCGTCCCAACTTTACGTTTACAAGAAAAGATTATTTGTTATCAACCTCAAACCATCTGGGATTTTGTCGTCGTCTCTTTCGATCAAGCTTGATCCTAAAAGCTGACAGCATTGGAAAAGCTTATAAGCTTAAAACAGGAAACAGGATATTGTGTCTTTATGCTTCATACGTTGGCCTTGTTGATGGTTCACGCTGGCGGAAGATTTACTATGAGGGAGATCATACTCTTTCGGGAGGTCACACTGTGTCGATACGTCACACTGTGTAGGTAGGTCACACTATGTCGATACGTCACACTGTGTAGGTAGGTCACACTAAGTAGACAGGTTACCCTGTTTCGATCGGTTACATTGTGTATGGAGGTCACACTGTGCCGTTATGACACTTTATATAAGTAAATCACACTGTGTGGGTAATGTCTCTCTAGACCAGTAGGTTACACTGTGTCGGTAGGTCACACTTTGTAGGAAAGTCACACTGTGTCAGTAGATCTCACTATATCTGTAGGTCAATCTATTTCTGTCGATCATATTTTGCCTGGAGGTCACACTGGGTCGGTAGGTAGGTCTTACTGTTTCAGTCGGTCTCATTGTGTCTGTCGATCACACTGTGTTGGTAAGTTGTATTAAATTGGTAGGTCACCCTGTATCCCTGAAGTCAAACCGAGCTGAAATCTGAAATCTGCAGAATCGAGGCCAAAATTTCTCAGTCATAACTCGTGAATATTCGAGATGGTATATTCACATTTTTCATTCTTACACTAAGACTTATTCCAGAGTGGTAGCTCCTACCAAAGTATCTGTAGTGACCAATACACTATACAATATATATGTCACAATATTGATGTTTTTGTTTCAAACTAAGCTGATTAAATAAAAGAAAAAAAAATCAACAATCAAGAAAGCATCAGAACACAGTACGAAAGTAATGTTTGAGAAAATAATGGTCATCATATTCTGTTAATCAAAATTTACAATGCCCTGTTTACACAACTTGTTTCATCAGTCTGAAATGTCTTCTTAAGTATGCTTACTTCCACGGTACCAAGACCAATCATAGGTAATATTCCTGATGCAAGTGAAGGTTTGCCGAGTATCTGCAATTAAGAAAGAAAATCAGTTAGTTTTTCCTAAAACATATTTAATGTATGTATACCTTTAAAGTATCAGAACGCTGTGGAACATTTTGTCTTCAGATCTCAGTGAACCATAAATCATCATAATTTGAATTATATACAAAACCTTAATAAATATTCATTATAATTAAAAACATTTCCGAACTACTAACCAGCGAAACAATCCAACTTGAAGACTACGATGCTTTATCTCACCTGCAAAAAGAAAATACTAACTCTCAACTTTTGTAAATTTTATGTCTGAGTACTCTTAATTTTTTGTTTTACTCATACTTCAGTTTATAACTGATCTTCATAAGCCTGATCCAATGTCAGGCAATATAAATAATATGTACAAATAAATGAATGCATTCCTCAATTTGATGTCTCCAATGGTAATCTAACAAAGCTACTTAACTGAAATTATGAAAAATGCGTTAAGTAAGATAATTTACGTGTGTTCTTTGTGACAAACCCCTTTACTAGAGATACATTTCATATTTGTAATATTGCCATGTATAAAGCCATATGAAGGCCATGTGAAGCAATAAGGGTAACAAGATGTTCTGTGGAGTTTGATTCATTTCTGCATCTTATATGTAACAGGTAAACCATGCATGTAAGCATACTAGGCCAGTGTCTAACTGTTCATGTTGCTACCAAACTATTCCAGTAAATGCCAAAGTATGGAAAAATAAAAATGTTTATGTATTCAACTTGCAACATAACCAAGGAAAGAGAATTATCACCCCATGCCTTGTATTATTACTATCATACAACACCAAAACCCCTATCATGGAGCTACATCCACTTTGAAGCTGAACTCCATGCTGGAGTAGGGAAATGATGGCATGCTTCAGCAAGAGAATGTCTTTCCTTAAGACTGTGCTCCTTTCCACCCATCAGACATAAGAATATTACTGGCATAACCACTTGCAAGTAGTGTCTAGGAACAGCAATGTCTAGATACATCATATTTACCCTTGCCTTCCTACCCCAGGAGTCCCTTGTCTCTTCTTTAAGGCTCCCAAAATGCTCAGGCCCCACTGGGTAGGACCACAAGTCATAAGTGTAGTGATGTGTGTGTGGAGTTAGGTGGGCTAACACACTCTTAAGCTTTGACCAACAAAACAAAAAAATTATTCATGTGCAAAATGTCTTCCCAACTTCAAAGAATCTTTCATCTATTCCCAATTGCAACCTTGCTTGCTTTTACATACCTGACAGACTGTTGACTCCTCCTTGCCCATCTTTGATAGCAGCCAGACCTGCAAAATAAGTTAAAAGTTTATGTTCTGGAATGAAAAACAAAAGTAATGATTTAATAAAAAATCAGATTCCCAAATAATATATAATCAAGACTTCTCATCTATTTCTATTCTTTTTTCGTCATGTTATAATAAATGTGAGCAACAAAGAAATTCACTTGATAATTGTTAGTGTCTGCACCACATACAATTACTACCTGCAAATTGTCAAAGAAAAAATAATTGAAGCAATGCACAGAATATAAAATATCTACTATTGCACTTCTTAGTAACTTGTCATTTGGAAAAAAAAATCAAGAGCAAAATGTTTTCCCTACTTTGAAGAGTTCCTCAAAGAAACTGGTCATCTGTTCCCAATGCAACCTTGCTTCCTTTTACATACCTAACAGACTGTTGACTCCTCCCTGCCCATCTTTAATAGCAGCCAGACCTGCAAAAGAAGCTAAAACTTTATGTTCTGGAATGAAATACAAAAGTAATGATGTAATTAAATATCAGATTCCCAAATAATATATAATCAAGACCTCTCATCTATTTCTATTTTTTTTCATGTTATGATAAATGTCAGCAACAAAGAAATTCACTTACTTGATATCTGCTAGAGTCTGCACCATGTACAATTACTACCTGCAAACCGTCGAAGAAAAAACATTTGAAGCATGGTACAGAATATAAAATATCTACAACAGCAAGTCTTTCAGTTCGCCCTAGTTAAACATCAATGGAATTCAGTAATCTAACCATAAACAGAAAAAAGGTTTTTATCATTAATTTCATTAAAAGAACTTATGATCTGATCACAAACTCACCTCAGTAGTATAACTAACAAGGATGGACCTCATCTTATCTGCTGAGAAAGAGAAACAATATTGTTACAAGAGTGACTAAAATTTCTTCATACATAAATCCCTAAATTGCGAACTCAAAACAACTTCCATCCATATAGAGGGTTAAGATTCAGCTTATTTAATCTATGAAGTACCACCTACAGCTGAAAACCCCTAAACTTCTACTCTGTAAACTGTTTTACAAGGTGTATAAAGAAGGTATTTAACCAGTTTCAAAGATGTCCATATAGCAATGAAAAAAGTCACGTCGTTGGTTTATTTTGCCCAATAGTAAGATTGAGGTGTAGAAATTCAGCAGGAAATATCCTAACACACTAAAAAGTGTGCAGCAGTTATGCCCAAAGTGTCAAGCAGTTGCCAACCATGCAAGTTTTATCATATATTTTACCTACTTCAAAAAACTGATTACCGCTCATTATGATGCTTTATCTTATTAAACAATTTCTTAAAATCAATGTGATTCATATACAAACCTTTAATAGTAAAATTTTAAGAGACTCAAATTACCAGCTGCACCAGTAAAAGTTGTCAAATGTTACTTATGTATACCTTACCTTACATTACCTTCCTGCCCCAGAACCTCAGTTACTCTAAAAGAGCCTTTCCTGCCATGCCAAAGCAATGTCAAACAAACTAACAAAAGTCTCATTTGTATACATTCACTCCCTAGGTGTCGAGTATACTTATTTGCACACATCCACACTCTTGATTAGGTTTGATATGAGATGACCAAATTGTATTTCCATCAATAACTGATTAAAGCAATGCTACAGTTAATCTCAGCATTCCTGATGCTACGTTGCTAATGTATATGGTCTGCCCTCTCCCCATACATAACTGACTGACTGGTGGGTCAAGCCTTTTATTACCTTATTTAACTGAAACCATACCTGCAAAGAAGTTAATACTTTATTCCAGGAATAAAAAATCTATTTCAAGGCAGATTCCCATATACCAAATCAAGACCTCTCTAGACATCTACTGCTAACATTTTCATTGTTATGAAAAAATGTGAGCAAACAAGGCATTTCCAAATACTTACTTCATCTGTGTGTGTCTGCACCAAATACAAACCATCACCATCTGGAAATTGTTCAAAACAATAACTGAAGCAGAGTATATATCATATGATATCTATAACTAAAATCATTCAGTTCGCCCTAGTTAAACATCAATGGAATTCAGCAATCTAACCATAAACAGAAATTAGGTTTTCATCATGAATTTCATCTTAAAAAAAAATCAAAAATATATAAAATAAACTAACCTTAGCTTGACCTAATAAGGATCAACCTCATCTCATCTGCTGAAAAAAGAAAAAAGTTACTTTATTAAGTTCAACTTGTGACTATCTTTTTTTCATTCATATTTGCCATTTCATATATTAGCAAAGTAGCATCAAGAACAGATGACTATGCCTTACAGGGAAAGATCCTCACTTGGCCCCCTTCTCTGTTCCTTTTGGAAAAGAGAACTTGGAGGGGAGGATTTCCAGCCCCCTAATGCCACCCCTTTAAGGTGTCTTTTACGACATGGAATGGGCAGTATTCTTTCTCCCCCATCCCCAGGGGAAACTTCATTTTCTCCAATCTTTCTCCATTCAAACTTGCATCCCAACTAACTCGTCCCTCAACCCTGCTGCCATGTTCAATCCCAATTATCTACAACACTTCACTCTTAAGTATTCTTCAATCAAACTCGTACCCCTACTAATTTGCCTCTTTGTGTTATTAAACCTAATAACATGACACTGACTCCAAATCTTCTCCTTTCACACACTCCTAAGCTCAGACATAAACTTTTGCAGTTTCTCACTTGAACCTGCCAAAAGTACTGTGTTATCAGCAAACCACAACCGACATCCACTAGGCTCCCCCCTCATCCTAAACACTATTCTGCACCTCTCTCATCATATTATAAGCACAAATACATAAGCAAAACCTAAACTAGTGATATGGGTACTATGCCAACGAAGTCATTTTTACCCCCACATATGTTTGCCATTTCCCACATGAGCGAGGTAATGTCAAGAACAGATGACAGAGCCTTACAGGGAAAAACACTCACCTGGCCCCTTGCTCTGTTCTTTCTTTCGGAAAGTAATAGAGAAAGGGAGAATTTCTAGCCACCCACTCTCGCCCCAAGACATGAAAAACTATATTTAGTCTACAGTTTAACATATATGAATTGATCCTTATTGGTCAGATCAAGTGCATCTTCCCTAAAACAAGGCATGTCTATTAACAACACACAGATGACAGAGGGATGACTATAACTGACAGTGATCCTCAAGTCTCTGCTAATTTTATTAAGCAATACCTGAACAAAAATAGGTCTGGTAGGCTGGTGTGAACTGCACCCTCTTTATACATATGAAGGATATG
>JAUUDW010004171.1:0-10355 GCA_032361385.1 Panulirus guttatus
GCGCGTTTCCTACAGAGGCGGAGAAACAGAGCTCAACGACAAAACATACCCTGGCATCTGCTTTACACCTGCAGGTACATAAGTAACCCAACCCACCTGTGATCTCCATTCCATAGCTTCCAAAGCTTTTTTATTTTTTTGTTCAGTTCCATCTCTTCTGAGAAAAGAAAATGGGAATTTTTGTTGCATTACACTCTTGTTTATAGATGATTTAAAGTGAGTATCCCAGGACGGCGGAATATTCCTGTCTCATTTTCCTGCTGGTAGCGACGCCCCAACAGAGTTCCACGTTCCCAACGTTATGACGAATACCGCATCGGGTCGGCGAGGGACACGGAATTTGTGCAGCCGCTGGAAGGAGACGGGGTCGGTGTATAAGGCCAGACGGGACCATTGGTGATCTGAGAGAGAGAGAGAGAGAGAGAGAGAGAGAGAGAGAGAGAGAGAGAGAGAGAGAGAGACGTAAAGACGACAAACCCGGGAGTGCAGTATTAGCGGCGGTGGTCCCGTGAGGCTGGTAGGCGGGAGAGATCCCGCTGATTGGTCGCCACACCGCAGGTGTTGGTGTTGTAGCCGGGCCGGCCACAGTGTCAACACCTCAGGGCTGACCCCTCGTCTCCTTGACCCACGAACTGGAGCGGGAAATCTCCGGAACTTCGTATTTGAGGGTTGTAAAGTCCCTGGAATGCCCCTCCCTCTCTCCACTGGACGAAGGAAAGAATACAAGGACGTAAGAGAAGCCCATAACATCAATTCTGCTGTCAGTGCGGGCGGGTAGGTGCTGGTTCCCCCCGCCAACTGGTCACCAGGTGTGACCGAGGCGTCTCCCACCACACTCAGAAGGACGTATCATAACTGTCAATCCTCGTGTAACTGATCTCCACACAGAAACTATGGGAAGCAGCAGCCACAGGCAGAAAGATCACGAGAGCAGTGACCTTAATTTAGAGTAAATTTACTTGAAAACATGAATTTAGTTTACAAGCTGGGACAATGATGCGTCTCCCTCAGGCGCAAGCGACGTCTCGGATGATACCTGGGGTAGCAGCAGCCCCTCCATCTCTTCCTAGACTCACTGGGAGAACCGTCTTTGAGCCGGCGTCAAATTACCTCGCCTCACACCTCTGACCCCAGCCTGGGCTTTTAGGTGTGGGATTTTTTAATCAGAACCAATCTCGTAGCCTCGCTGGCGGGGTGGCGGAGATGTAAAAGATGTATCGTGGACGACCTGCCCCATATGTGTCTGTGTGTTTGTGTAGATGTTTGGAGTAAACAGATCACCAACCAGGATCCTGTACTGTACTAAACGTCATTAAACAATTTACACTCACTTATCCAAATGTAAGACTTCCACATGTAACTACCGTTTACCTGTCTGTGTAAGCCTACCCAACTGTATCTGTAGCAATCTACTTCTTTTAAAACAAATTCACCCACCTTTCCTTTTACCTAGCTACTGTTCACTGCTTTAGTTGTTGATTCAATCAGCATAAAATGTCTCCCCACACCAGCGTCTCTCTATGTTTTATCAAGCATGAACTCCAGACTTTTCTTCACCCAACTTTACCCTCGATAACTGCATTTGGATTGATATTTCTCTTCCATTTAGTAAAGCTTCCCATTCTCTTCCCTCCCGTATCCGTAAACCTTTTGCTTGGACGTCTCCCGCTACAGGTGGGCGAGAGACCCGCAGACGGCGACATTCTCCAAGGTCTTCTGTGCTCTTCCGACCCACGAACCGTCCCACACAACCTTCCCACACACTGATATTATCAAAATGCTTCAGACACGACGACCATGGCTGCCCTCGCCTGACTCTCCAAGGCATACATGAATCTCTTAGGCACGACAGCGCGACCCTGAGGCACGACGGCACGGCCCTAGAGCACGACGGTACGGTACCTTAGAACACGACGATAGAACCCTTGGGTATGATGGACTGGTGGTCCTAAGGGGTCAGGTCAAAGGCCACACCATTACAACGTCTCACCCATAGGTCATACCGCTGGGCTGAAGGGACTTCAGCTATGCTTTTTTACGGCCGCAGAATTGCTACACAAAGAAACTCCTCAAGGTAAATCCATTACCTTCTGTTTACGTTGGCGACCCACATCCTCTCTTCCATCACAAAGGAATTCCAACATCTGTCATTCATCCAGCGCCGTCCAGCCACACACGCGTGGCTCGCACCACGCTCCCGCCACGGCGGTAAACATATTTTCGCGTTAAATGTTGAAGGGAAGCGTTTGAGAGAAGGGAGAGGCGGGGGAAAATCTGTGAGGCATTAAGTTTAACGTCGTCAGCGGTGAAAAGAAGACGTGTACGACGTGAGAGTGCTGTCCGACTTGTTGTGCCGGTGGCAGGACGTCCCCAGGAATACCAAACGGGCAACACAATTTTGTTTATGACTTTATGTAGTTTACGCCGGAGAGGAGCGAGGGCTGTGGTGAGTGCTGATGAATACGCTCTGGGAGGGGATGAACGTTTCAGGTGAGGTGAAGGGATTTGACGGAAAATGTGGAGCGTGTTGGCGGTGGTTGGAGAGGCCGGAGGAGGGGAAGTGTGGCACTGCTCAAGTTGGATTCACAGTAGAGGGATCGGAGAGCTTGGAGGTCACTGTACCAGTATGTACGGTGCACTGAGGTCAGGGGTCATGATGTCATCAGGGTAAGGGGACCCTTTGTGACCTCTGCGGTCCTCTTGCGTTATCGCTCACACGATGACTCTGTGGTGCACAACAAAGCAGTCGGCGGGAGCCGCACAAATCAAAAAATCAATGTCACCGGAGCAGAGGCGTGAGTGACTGTGTGTGTAGTACTGGAACACAACGAGAGAGAGAGAGAGAGAGAGAGAGAGAGAGAGAGAGAGAGAGAGAGAGAGAGAGAGAGAGAGTACCTAACTTACCTACCAAAGATAACCTGCAGAGAGATTTTCCCCATGTTGTCATGGCCAACACGTTCCGCTCGTCACTTGACCTGCAACACTGACCAACTTGCATTTCCTGCTCTAACTGCCAAGATATCATAACACTGAACATTACAAGTTTTCCGGTCATAAGCTAAACAAGTAACATGGGATGAGTTGTGTGAACGATACCTTTTGTAGTTTCTTTGTGTCCTCACATATCTTCCTTCCACGGTTCTCCACCACCACCAGTCCTGTCTCCCACAATCATCCACCACCCTCCACCACCACAGACCCAACTCCGACAGCGATCCACACCCTCCACCATCTCCAGGACCCTCTCCATCAGCCCTCATGTGGCCAGAGGATCTGAATGCTAGCTTTCATGGATATATGTACGTACGCATATACACACATAGAGACAGGCATCCACATCACTGACATGTTAAACTTCACACACACACACACACACTACAGATTTTGATATGAAAATTTGAACAACTCCTAAGGCAAAAATAGGAAACAAATAATGTTGAACTTAGGTCCTCATGGTCACTGAGTCTATCAAAAATTTCCAAAATGGCGTCCTTTATAGCCAGCGTTCCTTAAGTCAGAGAGAGAAGTCACTGAAGTCAGCAGCGTCATCATGTAGTTTCTCGGACGTATTTACGTTCAGGAAGGTGATCCTCCTGGTGTTGGCTGACGCTCCTTAAACAGGTACTTCCGCCAGCGAGCAGGTAACGTGTTCCTTAGGCAACGGGAACCCGGCTGACAGGGCTGGTCAGTAATAAGGAGAGTGGGAGGTGGGTTGGCAGGGATGGCAGGCTGGTAGGGATGGGTGGGTTGGATGATGTCAGACATACCAAGTGCAGACAACAGCCATCTCTCCAAACCCATCACAGTAAAACCGTAAATGAAGAATAGAAAAAAGCGAAGCGCTAATGTGGGAACATGGCGTATGCCCGTCAGGATCTTATTTAAAAACACAAGTTTTACTTTCCAGGGAGGAATTTTTCTGTCGCCTCACTTTGTTCGAGGGAGCACCGCTCTCTCTCTCTCTCTTTCTCGCTCGCGAATTTAGCAAATTAAGTTTGTGCAGATGAGTTCATGCGATGCGGCTCCGGCCCAGCGGGCTGTGGAATCCACCAGCTGCTGCCCATCGGGCAGTGAACTCCACCAGCTGTGATCAAGCAGGCGGTTGACTCCACCATCTGTGGTCCAGCAAGGAAATGTACTCCACCAGCAGGCAGTGGACTCCGCCTGCTGTGGTTCAGCAGACAGGACTCTACCAACTGCCACAGTTAAGGTCCCAGGGGGTTGGAGGGAGGCGGGGCAAGCCACACAGGACAGAGGAACGCGGTTTGTGTTTGAAGGCTCGGCCCAACGATGAAATGGTCGGGGGTTTTGGATTCGGAGACGTTCAGAACGTATATATGATTTCAGAGATATTTCTCACATTATCGACCAGCCCCAGTCTAATCTCACGGATGGATGAGCATCGTGTTCCGTACTTTTTTGTTTACTTTTTTTTGTCAGAGCGTCCTGTGGGCAGCGGTGGCTCCGGATGTACCTTATTTCTTTATGTGAATATTATATATTGTGTGATGATACATAAGGCTGAGCCAACACGGCACACACACACACACACACACACACACACACACACACATATCCTGTATTAGACTGCAACTAGAATTTACCTCTAAAGTTTGGTCACCTTACGTAGAGAAGCATTAAAGAACTAATTGAGAAGAAAACTTAGATGGTACGTGAATTAAGAGAGCAGAAGTACAGCGAGAGGTCATAGGTCATGAATTTGTTCGCCTTGGAAGAGAGAAGGGTGGGGGTGACTTGATCATAACCTTTAAATATGTAAACCGATGTCAGATGAAATTCATCGAATGATGCAATGACATGATAGCAAGCAAGAAAAGTCTTTTGGAAAACATTATAAGGAAGTACGTTTATTGTGAACGAGAAGCGGGTGAACGGAATAAACTGGGTGAAGAAACTGTGAATGCGGACACCATACAGAAGTTGCGTTATGGAGTAAGCTCAAGAGATTGTCCCTACAAGTGTGTACAACTCACTCCCTCTACCGTACAGATAGGGAACTACACACGAGGCAGGCAGGTTCCCCACAGTCCACACAATCCACAGTCCGTTCTCTTTCAAGAGCCGCCACACCACTACAGCCTGTCGGGCTCTGAGGGTGTGTGAAACGAACGGAGTGACGCCGTAAGATATGCATGAAGCAATGCATCTCCGACACCCGGTTCAGTTGGCTAAAATATCCGATAAAATTTGCATAGACACATAAATCTCGATATAAGAAAAAATAATCAGAGGTTCTAAGACGGTTTTCCCACGAAGGTTAGCAAGGAATTTGAGGCTAACACTAAGTTTTAGATAGATGTCAGAAAACCGGGGGATGGAGTATTCTTGCCTTGGTTTATAACATCTTTGGACCCAATTCCCATTTCTAATTGCCGTCCACGTGCGCTTTTTATGTCCCCAAACGTGAAGAACAGCCGTAAATAACAGTCAGATTGTACGCTTGTGCCTACGTCTGTTAAATTACGGCTTGCTTCTGAATCCAAGTTTTTTCTTTTTTTTTCTTTGTCTTTAGTCAGCATCAGGGCAAGGTACCCGAGCTGTGAATTCGTCAGCATGGCCCTTGAGCACGATTTTATGACCCTTGACCCTTGGGTATGACGACCTGGCCCTCTGACCTGACCTTCTAATCTTAAGGGTCCACTCAAGGATCAAGCTATCACATCCAGGAATTGGAACCCCGTAATCAAATGGACTCAAGGTGGGGAACAGGATGCTCTGATCCGCAGGGAAAAGGGCAGACAGATAAGATTATCAGCAATTTGGATCATTGTAACAACTGCCTTTGTTCAAATAGATTCATTTACCAGGGTAAAACAAGCTGCTTCATAAGTAACAATATTCAGTAATCCAAACTGCATTCTGTAAAGCTCTGGAGGTGAACTTAATTCATGAATCAAAACTTTAACAACAAACGAATTAATCTGTCAAGCAGGCAAATCAATAGATATTTATGACATAAGTTGTAATGAAACGGTTAGTTGTCGAGCAGTTAGAAATATTTCAGCTCCACCACACAAACTTTTTTAGACAGCCCTGTCTGACCCAGATCTGCACGTTCATCTGTGCCACCTTAACTATATTCGCACACCAGATACCAGAGCAAAACAGGGGAGGCGAGGTTAGCGAGGAACACGAGGATTCCTCATGGCAAGGTAGGTGATGACTTACCTCCTGGGGAAGACCACGGAGAACTCGTCCTCAGCCAGAATAGACGCGACTTCTGGAGAAAAAGGAAATTTGATTTAAAACAAAGCGAATCATAATTTTAGGAAAAGTGTTTTTAGAAAACTTAATATGAGGTCGGTTCTTGCTGGTGCGTCTTCATGAGAGATAAGAATACTTCCTTCACATTACTGTGCAACAGAAACACAGACACAATCTAACCTCGCATGTGGTGCTGGGTTACCACACACAGGATATATGAGCACTGTGGCGGACCAGAGCGTCTTATTCGCCACCTTTAACCACATCAAACGAGGGGTACAAAGGCATGAACTGTGACCCGATCTTCTAGTCCAGCTTGAGTCAGGTCAACGCTCACGCCATCAAACTCAAGGATCATACAGTCATGCTCACTGGATTAAATGAGGCAAGTAAAATGCTCCGGTCCATCAAAAACAAAAAGAAAAATACATATTGAGAAAGAGAGAAGAATATAGAGAAAAAGACTGTAGAGAATCTGGGTCACTGAAATAGCTGTCTTCGTCGACATGTAACCAAATACAGGAGGATGAGACTACGTCATGTGTTCTGATACCCAGTATTTCACAACACGGTTTGTGAAATTTTCGTTAGTAAGTTTATTTCATGAATTAGAACTTGCAATATGTACCTGAAATGAATTAGAATGTCAAGAATTAGATATTTATCACATGATTTTTGGATGAAATAGTTTGTGCCGAGCAGCTAAAATATATTCAAGCTCCATCGCTGAGGCTTTCAGACAACTCACTCTGACCCAATTCTGGATGCTGAGCTGCTCGCTTGCTAGGCTTGCTACACCGGATACCAAGCGGTGGTAAGGAACTCTACTCGAGTGGATTATTTCGAGGTTAACCTTCACTCAAGTATTTCTTACTCTGACTACTTTCTACTCACGTACCTGTGACTTCCAATACTCTTACTTTTACTTGAGTAAATATTCGGAGAAATCAGAAGCTGACTTTTTTCTTACGGGCGTCTCATTACTTGCTGCTGGGAGGGAAATGGAATTGACTTCGTCAACGTGACAAACACCTTCCCTCCAGCCAACAGGTAACGTAATAGAAGTAACCAAGTCTGTTTAAATGTTCCCCGAAAATGTACGTGCGTGAAAGAATAAAGATGATCAAAATTACGAATGAATCAATAAAAGTAAAAACTAATTAAAGTTTGGATATCTAACTGAGTACAAGTAATCAAAATTTCATAGAGTACAAGTAATCCCTGAAATAATCTACTCGAGTAGAGACACGAAATTTTTCTTCCTTGCTTCCTCGCCCCAGCCAGATACCAGAAGCAGTCATCAGGATATGTTCCACCACACACGCCCAGCACTGTATAGACACCACAATGAAACACCTCACACCAACCAACAAGTGTCTGTTCCTTCCCTACGGATTATATTGGTTTTGATATTCGCCGATTTAGGTTAAAATTTACGAAAGATCGGAAAAAGATTCGAAATATCGAGGAAAGTGTACATCAGTTCACCTAACGTGTAAGCTTAAGGATGGTGCTGTCGTACTCAGGCAGTTGATACGTGTAGATCTTTAAGTTAAAACTGCAGTTTGCTCTGCAATATTAATGATATTTTAATCCATTGACCTTATTGCTACAGAATCAGACTAATCAACGTCTATAAAACTCCACTACCCAACACCTTTATTTTCCTGTCATCTCGTATGATATGTGTCTTTTACATACCATCAAATAAATGTCCTTTTTTTTTCCTACTCAAAGCGGCATAAACTTTTCGCGCAAAATAATTTTCTAAATTGTAAAAACAAAGGAAAAAGAATTCCATGCACATCTCCATTTCATGGACTGCGTTGGTATAACTACATCAACTTTAGGTCCGTGTACTAGATCATCGACAACTGGCTAATACATCCAAGTATCTTACCCATGCCACATTCCCTCCCAGAAACATTCTCCCCTCAGATGTTGTTTCCTCTAGAAAGGACCCCTTTGGAGTTTCCCCTCGAATGCCCACAAAAACAAGTTTTCCGTCTCACCTCATCAAACGTTTCCCTTAGAAATTTTCTCCTCACATATGTCCCATAGTAGGTTTCCTTCGGTAGTCAGTCAACCTGGTCAGAAACAGTAACATACAGCCCTAAGGCTCCCTGGAACAGCCTGGTTAAAAGCAGTAGCTTACACCACTATAGCACCCTCGACCTGCCTGGCCAGGCGCCACAACCCACGTCGCTCGAGCACCCTTGGACCAGCCTGGGATTTCCAGCACCAACTTCGGTCGGTTAAGTTCCTGATGACTGTAGTTACCGTCCGAACTTCCCAGTTGGTTGGGTTGTCCTTCTTCCCTCCGGCTGCTGCTACCAGAACGAAGCTCTCCTCACATCCCTAGACGATTGGTTCCACTACGAGAGACCTGCACACGCCCGAATGACGTCAGACGTACACACCATATGGCTCCTCCATCACGTGATATTCACATCTACACAGTTTGTAATCACCGTTAAATCTTCCATTACAAAAGTAATCAACTCTCTCTCTTTCTCTCTCTCCTCTTTTTTGAAAACAATAACAGAAGTATCTGTGTCCAAAAGTCACTGAAAGCTAGGATTTGCAGGATATCGGAGTGTTTTCCTTCGTCCAGTCCGCCTCTCCACGCCGGATCAATCCAGTTTTACCGCTAACGGGCGCCGATGTATCGTAAAGCTCTCCCACGCTCATTCTGTGTGCAGCAGCACAAAAGAAAGATCAAAGTTTGCGTAGACTTTTGTCAGAGACCCCCAGCGGCCGGGTGATTATAACACGAGATAATCACAGAGTTGGTTAATGATACTAAATTACGGTGTTTATATATAGAGCAGCTTGACTCATTCGCTTGATACCAAAAGTGGACATAATCTGAAATGATCACAACTTAAGGCGCTGTGTTCTAGTGCGTCTAGTGTGCTCCCGCACACACCCACTCGCATATCAGTTCACATGATTAACTCCATAAGTATGACGGTACGATCACTGAGTATGACGGTAGGAGGACCCTTAGGCATGATGGCTAAGTCTGTGTGAACTTATCCTTAAAAAAAAGATCCGGTTACGAACATGAACCGTAAGGGGAAATATCTTTTCGCTTTTTCTTTTCCAAGGGGCCGCAAATGATGGAGAGAGAGAACTACTGAGAAATCGATTCTCACTAACCTTTGTAAACAATCTCTCTCTCTCTCTGTCTCTCGCTCTACCTGCCTTTACACCTACCAAACCTCTAAATATAAAGCTTATGTATTTGCTTTGCCAACTTCAAAAACGACATATAGTCAGACTGCTTGTGGAGGGAAAACCATTTTTTTTTTTCCAAAGAATTAGAAACACGGTCGCTTGGTCTGCCGATAGACCACCTCGTCGGATGAATGGATATTAGGTCCTGGCCCTGGAGGCGTGCCCCCGGGACCTCGCTCCACAAATCCTGCTATTCGTATTGAGGACATCCTGTGATATCCTGCGATATCCATCACTCTCGCCACAATTTTCTTTTTCCCCCAACGCGAAATTCTCAGCAGGTTCTGGGAGATGGTACCCCGGGGGAAGAGTCCTGTCCCTCGGTTGTATCAGTTATCAATATGTTTAGGCCGCTCTCTTCTCCTAAGTGGGTCATTAATATTTTACGATGCATTACTTGGGTTCTGCCACGAGGGGGAGAGATAGAGAGAAAGAGGGAGAGAGATACTTCGAGATATTATCTCTCATTACGAAAGATATCTAAATGGGGAGGTCTGGCGGGCAGTGTCAGTGTGTAGTTCCCAATCTGGGCACCACGGGGAGGGACTTCGACGATCACAGCCCCATCTCTTGGACTGTCTTTACCTGTGGCGAGATTTTCCCAGTGCGAGGGGATAGCGCGCAGCGCTCACCGCAGGAAATTGTGGATTTACGAATAAAGAGTCGTGGGAATCACATGCTGCAGAGTGTAATGTGTAACACACACACGCACACAACTAGCCTAACCAGGTAACTCATCCTGCCAGGCCCTCGATTTCAAACCTGGGCAAGCCAGCGCGTGAATTATGGTCAGCAACGTTAACCACTACACCACGTGTAGTGTGTGTGTGTGTGTGTGTGTGTGTGTGTGTGTGTGTGTGTGTGTGTGTGTGTGTGTGTGTGTGTGTGTG
>JAUUDW010004182.1:0-10355 GCA_032361385.1 Panulirus guttatus
CTCTAACATCAATGTACTTTTGGGATCCTGAGCTCGAGACTGTTAACTTCCTAGTGGTTTTCCTATGTTATGGTCGCACAGAAGGAACAGGATAGGTTTCGTAATTGAAAAGGTTATATTTTTTTGTGCATATTTATGGCTCAAGGTAACTGGAAGCTAGGAGTCTGTTGGTGATGTATTTTACATATACGAGAGGGAAACCTGTTAGTCTGGTCTCGTGTTTTCATAACTGGTCCTCACATGGTGTGAGTTATGGTTGGCGAGTGTAATCATTACTCACTAGCCTGCGGTGTTGAGGAGGTGGGTGAAGTGTCGCGTTCTACGGAGGCCCAAGGGCTTCTGACCGGTTCTGGTGACGCTGGCTGTGAGTCCTGGCCGGTCTTTCTGATATAAGATGGAGAGTCTTGACCGGTCCAGGTAAAGCAGATCGAGAGCCCTGAACGGTTTTGGTGACGCAGATCGAGAGCCCTGAACGGTCCTGGTAACGCAGATCGAGAGCCCTGAACGGTCCTGGTAACGCAGATCGAGAGCCCTGAACGGTTCTGGTGACGCAGATCGAGAGCCCTGAACGGTTCTGGTGACGCAGATCGAGAGCCCTGAACGGTCCTGGTGACGCAGATCGAGAGTCCTGACCGGTCCTGATGACGCAGGCTTGGGGTTCAGATGTACTAGATGATACCAACAAGTCATCAGCATGAGTTAAAGCACACAGTGGTGTAATGGTTAGCGATACTGACCAAGAACGCATGCACAACTTTGTACGGAGTGGGCGGGGCAGTCGGGTTCCAGTTTACCCAGCTGTTCATCCTCACCTCGGGGTGAAATGAGTTCATGTGAAATGATACTCTAAGTCACCAGCAGTACCCAAGGATCAGTATATGTGTTGGGATTCACAAAAGGTCTCAAGAAGTATTTTACATTATATTACACATATAACGTAACGGAACATTCCGTTGCCACTCAAGCATTCAGGTAGCGTTCGAGCTTTCGCTTGGAAAGTTATCGAATGTGTCAGAATCAGTCAGTTTTCTGAACCAGCGTCAGGGGAGAAGTGTTAGGCTTGCTAATAAGCTCCTTCACATTTCTCCTGGCGACTAGCTGGCAGCCTTCGACGCCCCATTTGGACGTCTTGGAGACAGTCGGCACGTGCTTGTCATGTGTATGTTATGTTTATCGCGTCAGTGTGTTTGATAATCAGGTTCTACCCGCCATTCCAGCTGTTTACACAGTAGAACTGATATCACCATCGCCTGACTATATCATGATCTATGTACCATGTATCATATCATGATCCACGTACATATGTATCCTAGGTTTACATACACAGTCTTTATATCGAGTTCGTAAAACTCCTGAGTCTAAAGTCCAGCACTATTATGCTGTAGTCAAAGACCGCGTTGTCAGTCACTAACGGGAACCAGATTCTTGTACCTTGATATTTTACATGTACCAGTATCATCTAATAATTTCTAAGACGGTATATTCGAATATGCGAGTTCTCTGTATGTCTCGTTTGCCCTTCCCTAACTTGCTCTCCTCGCATAAACACGACAGGCAGTAGGCATTGTCTGGAAGAACTGCATTGTTTATCTTGATTTTAAATAAGCTACACATTATGTATTTACAAGTCACATCGCTAACTTTTTTTCTACATGTTCATGAAACAGTTAGTGTTGTTCTTTGCCCAGTTGAGCCATATCTGGGTAGATTGTTAATTACACTACTGTTATAGTTACCCGGAAATTGTTTCCCGTTTTCTTTAGCTTTATATGTACATATTACGAATTTTAAGATCATCTTATAGAGTTCGCTTTTTAATGTGTGATAACTTAGGCTGTCGATCAACGTTGCCCATCGTTTAAAGTCATATGAAAATGCTAAATCCTACTGTGAACCATGGGCAATCATGGGCTAGATTCACAGTAAGAGTGTAATGATGTATAATTATCTAATACCTACCAGACCTGAATTTAGTAGATGTAGCTTGACGTTGACGGCCTTAGTAACCCTGGCAGTTGATAGGCCTAATGCCCGAACATCCTTCCATCCATTACCGAGTTGTGCGCAGTAACGAAATTATTTTGTTGTTCTTTTCTAGGGTAGTGGTCGAACTCCCAGATGTGTCTGTATCGATGACTCGTCAGGCATTGTCTTAATATTGATAATTCCCTTGAAGAACAGTCTGCTTCCCCTCGACCCTTGTGCTCTATATTGTTTAATATTGCACATGGCTGATAGGATGAGGCAGTGTGTGCAGAAGGCTTTGGCTAAACATCAGGATCCCCTTCAGTGGGGCTTTCGCAGCACTAGATATCCACGTCCACTGGGCGGGATCACATGTCAAAAAGTGATGTAATGTTGTGTTTATGCCTTTGTTAAGAGAATTTCTCTTTTTTTCTTCTTAGGTCGGCTGTGCGCGTGCAGGAAAATATTTTTTGAAATAGCATCCATCATACAAATTTTAGTGATGTGTTATATTGTTAGTACATCCAGTACTTTGCGGTAGAAAAACAGATGGATGTATCTGGTGAGCGAGGAAATATGATGATATTTCAACAAGATTACACTGATTTGGTGAATCTGCATTTGTGTCAGCGAAACTGTAAAGTTCTGCTGAAGCACAGTGACAGCGACATGCATTACACTTGCATATAATTACCTAATTTTTAAGAACCAAGGGTTTAATGGCTTAAAATTCATTTTCAGTCCACAAGGGTCATTTATACAGTGAGAGCGGGAATGGTCTTGGAATTGAGTAGAACACCTGAAACAGGTGTTCAAGACTTTCTGTTGGCGTTGTTATACGTTGATGTTGACGGTCTCGATAACCCTGGCAGTCGGTAGGCCAAAATGACAAATAACCACCCAACCAGTGTCGGTACGAGTTTAACACAGGGAACAAATGTAGACATATAAATAGGTAATTGATGAAAATCTGCTGGAGCTGTGTAGAGGGGATGCGAATAGCAATAACGAAAGCTTTCTTCAGTGGCAGAACCCATCGCAGAGAGACTAACATCTGTTTTCTGCTGCTATGTTCCTGTGCTCAGTTATGGTCGTTTCTCTATCATGGCTCGTAACTTGGAAGAACATCCATTTCAGTATCTGGAGACGTGAGAACAACTCTTGCTGCAGCATGATGGGCAGCATGAGATCTGTGCCGAAGCATGCGGCTGTCTGCTTTATCTTGATTACGAAGCAACTGCTGTAGTTATGGTCAAAGTGATTTCATTTCTGGAAGCAGTCACCTGCGAGAGGGAACACTCTTCCCCACGTATGTTATATATTGAAAGCGTTTGTTTAATTTTTGTACATAGCTTTCATCTTGCCATACTTTCAGGAGGATGAGTGCTGGTTCCTTCATGAAGTCGGCATTATGAAGGGACCTTCTGGACTGATGATCAGTTCTTTGGTATGTTGCATGGATTAGTTTCTTCACTTGGCTTTGTGTGGATTCCATGCTATGTTTTCTCTTACGGCTTTTGGTTGAAATGTGCAGACGTCAACAACCCAGTCAACACGAGACTCCAACGTGCATACGCTGGTTCTGAATACCATCAGTGCCAAATCCTTGTATCCACTTCCAGAATATGGATGGCTTTCATTGCATTGCTGAGTTATCAATATACTGTCACAAGGTAATAAATCAATCGTCTTTGCTACTTTTATTTTCCAGTTCTTTGATCAGTGAGGCTGCCTTAACCGTCTTCACCAAGTTGCCATCTAGTGTTCCAACAGAAACGGGTGGCGAGCTCAGGGATTGCTAGAATAATTTAGTCAGTCGTGTTTTTCTGTCTTGATCAATTATGATCAATCTCCCAAACATCCCATGTGCTGATTACCGATCTGATGTTTGTTTATTGCTCTTGGATATTTTTTTCTTTTCGTTCAGGTCTCGGAAAGTTTTCAAATTACGTCGTGGGAGTACCACAGAAGCCGTTATTTCCAGTATGTTAAGTTTATCATTAGCAAATTCTTGAATCATATCATAAATACCTCACATGTAGGAATTCTTCCTGATGCCCTATGACAGAATGTATCATATAATGACAATGTATACCATGTTCCGGGAGTAGATTTATTCAGTCGTTGATACACATTTGAACACACTCTTATCATCTTTGACCGTTTTTTTTTCTCGGCTTACCGTTGGTATCTGAATCCTTGCGTCCAGACATCCTTGATACAAAAGCTTGTAGTCACTACGATCATCCTTATGAACGCCACCAAGAAAAAATAAATTCACGACAGATAATGATTTATTTTAAAGTTTTCTCAGGTGGGGTAATCTGGGTGTGCACAGTTTCGCATTATGACTGGACCGATTTTGCCCATATTTGAATGTTGCTGGTCATCAAGTAAAAGATAATGACAAACACACACACACACACACACACACACACACACACACACACACACACACGACTGTCGAACCGTTAAAGACTTTATACCTAATAGGCAGTCCGTAGTTGAAGTTTGTAAGTTTTTACTAATGGAAAACAACTTTGGCTTGATTCTCGCTAGGCACCCCCACTTTGGTGGTTGTTAAGGTACTGTTGAAGGGGTGTGTTACCATATTTCCTGATTAGTGGCCTATTCATGTACAGTTCACTGTGTTGCCTCTGTTCCACGTATGTGTGTGAGTGTATGTTTCCTTTGATCGACAAAGATGTAAAAAATTCCTATATGTCAAGTGTGTGTGTGTGTCTGTGTGTGTGTGCGTTCTATGCAAGTACCATTGATTTGTAAACTGTTTGCCATTCTGTATTAAGTCTGCCGCTCTCTGAACATAATGAATTGATAAAAACAAAACACACACACACACACACACACACACACACACATATCTGAGAGGATAACAAGCTGGTTATCCACAGCCTGCGTCATAGGTGTGTACGCGTAAGGAGAGTCAAGTTCGTTGGTGACGCCAGAGGCTGGGCCGCTCATGGCCAATCTGCTCTTGGAACGTCCTTCTTTGACGTCACCACTGAGGGTGTTGTGTCGCTGAACTGCGATGATCGTGCAGGGAGAGAGAGGATAATGGAGAGATCAGGAAGAAATTGGTTTGTCAAGATGCAGAAATTATGAAACATCCTTCTCATGTACCGCTGGCGTTTGGAAATTAGATCAGTGTAATGAAAACAGTTGCTATCAGTTGTACAGTAATGGTCGATAATATTATGTGATAATTGTGGAACCGGAGACCTTCAAGTACCAACAGAATGTGTCAGGTAATGTTTCAACCCGTGCGACTCTTTTTTTCAGTGGAAAAGCCCGTGAACTTCAACAACAATAGACAGATTTGTCAGTCCAGTCACCATTCAGTGGAAAGGGGTGTAATTTCACCCAAGATATACTACCTATGTAAGAGAGAGAGAGAGAGAGGAGAGGGCCACTTGCGGGTCAGACAATATTAAGCCGCTAAGTGCTCTAAGCGATCATTACGGGATGTTCTGTTGACGTCATTGGATCGTCACAATATTTAGATGTTCCCACGGTCGGCCAGCCAGCAGCCCGTCGTTCTGCGGCCATTGCCAAGCTCTCTTCTAACACCACTTGTCTGTGTGTCACAAGATATCGTCATACGTCAGTATTGTGTTTTGTTACGCTTGTTCACGTTGCGTTCGGTCAGAGAAAGCTAGGTTAGGCTAGGCTAGGCTAGGTTAGATTAGGCTAAGTTAGGTAAGGTTAGGCTTGGCTAGGCTTGGCTAGGTTAGGTTCGGTTACGAAGGATTATCCTGGTTGCGCTGTTGTGAAACGCGCGGAACAATATCCGCTTTTTCTCCCCGTAATCTCATACTTTCAGTCGCAGAATAACGGCCCACTGGTCCTCTCCAGGTTGTATACGTAGACCAGACTTAAAAATGACGGCAGATAAGAGTGAAACAAAGTTTGCTGTAGCGGAAATCGGTTTGATGTACACAGAACGACTGCAATGTAACCCCGCCGCTTGAAGAGATAACATAATCTGTGCTTTAAGCGCGCGATTAAACGATAGGGAGTTTATTGTGTCATAGATATTTACTTTGTGTGTGTGTGTATGTGTGTATGTGACTGTGTGTGTGTGTGTGTGACTGTGTGTGTGTCTGTGTGTGTGTGTGTATCTTTGTATGTGACTGTGTGTGTGTGTGGGTGTGACTGTGTGTGTGTGTGTATTGTAGGCTACGTCCATGGGAGGGAGACGCAGGCGCATAAAGCCAGACAGACTCCTTGGCCACGAGTTTAACCATTCATTTTGCCTTTTTTTTTTTCTCCTCATCCTTTTCCCTGGTTGGATTAGGCAAGAGGAGGAGAAGCAGCGCCCACTGGCGGTGGCTGTGGGGTGTGTATTCATGCGCACGATTTGGGCCTGGCTGGAAAAATTGAGGGGCCGTGGGTAAAGGAGTACACGCACACACACACACACACACAGAGTCACCAAACAA
The DNA here is from genome assembly GCA_032361385.1 of Panulirus guttatus. Classification (NCBI taxonomy): domain Eukaryota; kingdom Metazoa; phylum Arthropoda; class Malacostraca; order Decapoda; family Palinuridae; genus Panulirus; species Panulirus guttatus. The sequence continues at coordinate 6,426 of JAUUDW010004182.1, forward strand.
GTACAGACTTATAATGGACTGGTTGTAAATTTAGTCAATGGTAAATGAATTTTTATATTTTTCACAAGGCATTTGGATATCGTAATACGTGTGTGTGTGTGTGTGTGTGTTTATGTGTGTGTGTATGTGTGTGTGTGTGATTGTCTGGTTGATACAGAGGTGGGTGTGTATAGGGGAAGTACGGTCAAATGAACAACATAACAGTGTAATTATGTATTCATACCAGTGAGTTTAAAGCAGATCTTCAATCATGACTCATCAGGAGCCTCCAACTAGTACCGCATTTACAAACGCGACAACTGCGCCACATTTACAAACCTCTTCTCTTAGCCACACTTACAAACTTAAGTGCTGCATCAAGGTAGACTTTTAGCGTGTTAGATTTACAAATATCAGTAATGTACCGCATTTACAAACTCAGGAAATGTACCACACTTAGAAGCATGTGTACCATAAGCATGTGGAGGAGTACCATGTACCGTGAACACAAGCATGTGTACCATAAGCGTGTGATGGAGCACTACGTACCATACATGTGTACCATAAGTATGCGACTGAACAGCACGTACCATACAAACGGTACAACTGGGGCTGATAGAGACAGAATACCTTTTTTTCTGCCACTGGTCCACCAGTGGGTGACCTGGGGTCAGACTAGGTGTGATGGGGTCACGGCTTCTATCACAGCCCCTGATGGGATTCACAATATTTGTCCCCCTGGTGATGAGACCGAGCACTATAAGTTCTGCGGTGGAGAGGTACTGCTTTGTGGTGGTAGTATACCACAGCTTCTGCGGTAGTGCTATCATGGCGGTAAAGTCTTTAATTGAAAGCTTTGCAATTTCCTTTTCAGGTTGCTGTATACAACCACTACTGGTGATTTGCATCACATGACTGACATCCTGTGTCTGTGGTAATTCTTTCTGAGATCAGAAAGGCCAGGGCTTCGTCAGTATGCACAAGCCCTTGGCTTACGTCTGCTGGTCCTCAGGGCTTCTCTCTCTCTCCCCTCATACTATACACCTCCTTTTAGAACATTTTCATAATCTCCCTGAAGTTTGCCAATACTCTCTCTACCCATCCATCATTCGCCCTCTTTTTCAGCCCCTGCACATTTCTCTTCTTGTCACCCACTTTTATTCTACCATTCACCGTTTCATATATTTTCCTCGTAATCCAATGTAAATTTCAGTTCCCCGGTGTAGAGTCAGGAATAAAATATTCAAAGTAGTTTTATTCGCTTTTCGGCCAGCGCGAAAATGAAGTTTAAACGTAATATGCATAGCAAACACAGACACAGTAATACTGTTTTACACATTGCGAAAACAAATTCACAACACTACTGTGGCATAGACCTAAATACGAAAACACAATATTTCAGTTTGTCGTCTCAATCTCCGGTTATCTTGACACGGTATTTCGGCTACGGCTTTTACTTTGTCTCTAAGGTGCTTCAGTACATTCCCAGGGGCATGCAATATATGTCCTGTGAAGGGAAGTGCATGACAAATACACTTCTTTAAGGTACAGTGTAGTTGGCTTAAGTTAGGGCAGTCACTAGGATCAAGTTACGACCCTTATTAGGCTTAAGTAACGACATCAGGCTTAAGATACGACACTCACTAGGTTTAAGTTATGACACTAGACAATTACTACGCGTAAGTTACGACACTATGCTTAAGTTACAACACTACTAGGCTCAAGTTACGACACTACTAGACTTAAGTTACGTCACTCCGTTGGTCCGTTATTTTTGGTTGATGTCAAGGCTTCTTCCCTACAGAACTTAGTCGTCTGACATCAGAAAGTCTTCCCAACGGGACTAGATCTAGTTGGCTGACGTCAAAACGTCTACTGAACAGGACATCGTTGCTTGACATCGAGATGTCTTTCCCTAATTTGCTGGTATTTCATTGACGTATCATCTGCAAGCATTCATTTACATATTTTGTTAAAAACCTGCAGTGAAAATTTCACTCGTCGAATTTTTCTGTTCATGAGACTGACGTTGGAGACCATTAAAACCCCCTCGTGTGCGGCTCCTCAAACACTGCCGAATTTCAGGGCAGCATGTGTACACATATTTTTTTTTCTGGTTCTAATCGCCAACATCAACCTCCCCCCTTCCCCGCACCCCCACCAGTTGTTGCCAGCCATGGGGTTAACATTCCAAAAACGAGACGGTGTTGAATATTTTCAGAACTCAGACTCCTATGGCTACACGTGCTGGAAAAACTCTGAAGATGATCACTGAACGAAAAATCATTACGCATTTTCTTCTTCCTGTAAAGTCGATGGAGAGAACTCGCCAACACAGGGCGTCAGGGACTGCCTCACATTTACAGCCATTCGAACCGTGAACACCTCAGAGGCGGGAGGGCCGCCAGGTCAAGACATCACCAACGCGATCACGAAATCGTCTTCGTATTCCATCAAGAAGCGAACGGTTGATTCAAGCAGATACAGAACTTCGTTTTCGTGAAGTCCTCAAGTGTTGTAAGCAAGTCTTACCTTGCATGAGTAGATTTAATACTACACATCACACGTTATGAGTATCTGTGGCATCAAACATCACTGCAACACTACGAACACCTTTTCAACATATCCCAAGACCCTTCACTGAGCCCATGTTTCAATTGCCAAAGCAAAGACAGCGAGCACTGGCTTAATCACCCTGCACTTTCTGCCTACAGACGCACACACAACATCACAACACTTTATTATGACCTGTGGTCTCGACCGGTGGACGTGGCCACCTTCCTGAGCGCTGCAGGAGGTAAGTACGTGTCTGTGATTACCCCCATTCACATCCAGGGTTGCCCATGCCTCAGGAAACCAAGAGGAACCTTCCGTATGTTAATCTTGGGGTAGTCCTCGGTATGTAATGTCTGTGTCTGCATGTCTGTCTGTAGGTTAGCGTCTTAAGCGTGGATGAATCAGACACTTATTACATACACACACACCCTCTATGGGTAGTGGAAGGTTCCTATTGACTCAGGTACCTAGAGGTCAAAGGTCAAAGTCACACTAGGGTCGTTATGGTACACAGTCATTCCGTGAGGGACGAGAGTGTACCCAGGGCAAACCCATTTTTATGCACAAATATACGTCCAGACTCGATCATCATTTTCTCATGTAAGAAAATTGGGTTTATAAGTTAAACCCCCGCATTAAGGAAGAGAGCCCGGACGGGCTGGCCTTCATCCAAGAAAATAGGAGTTTGAGCCAAGACGCAGCACCACAGCGATCCCCGGTCAACGTGAATTAGGAAAAAAATAAATCAAAATCGTCTTTGAGGAGCCGCCATGTTAGTTGGATGTGTTATCAAGATGAAGTAATATGCAATGCTTCGCTTCCCGTTACCTTAACACACGATGGCTCGAATTACCGCTACTGTACTCGTGAAATTCTGACGATTAATTTAATAATCAAACAGACAATTACTGGATCTCATTAACACTATATACGTAAATGGTTCCCTGCCACATCAGAGTGATGCGTTACATTACATTCATTACTTGTTCAGGGTTACGTTACGGATGTAAAACAGTTAATATCAATCACTTATATTTTCTAATGACCTGGGTAGTGCTTTTCCTTTTTTTTTAACCCCATTACTGTCTTGTACTCTGGAAATGGCCAGAAACCTTCAAGAAAAAAAAAAAGAAATCACTTTGGAAATCGAATGTTTAAACAGACTTTCTTAGCTGTGTGTGTGTGTGTTTGAATCTGGCGTGTGCGTTGAACACCGAAATCCTTCCTGGGTACATTTTTTTTGGTCCATGATTCGAACTGTTTGAAAAAAATTGTAAAGTTTTTGAAAAGACAGTCTGAGATGAGATGAGAGAGAGAGAGAGAGAGAGAGAGAGAGAGAGAGAGAGATAGAAGGTGGGGACAGGGTGGGGGGAGGGCAGGCCTTCAAGCCATTCA
>JAUUDW010004204.1:0-10354 GCA_032361385.1 Panulirus guttatus
TATAGTAATCACAAATGAGGAAGTGCGTTGTCGGGGTGGAGGGGGACGACACACCAGCTGCCACGTATGGGTGGTGGGAATGACGGTTGCGGGGGAAGGGGGTGGAGGCGCGGCCACATAGTGGAACACGAACGAACACTCAGCGCTTTCCATCTCCCGGTACATGGCCCAGTTGTGGCTCAGGAGTGGCGCCCCACGGACGCGTTCCACAGTTGTTCTCCTAGTGCACGTAACCTCCGAGTGTTCTTGTCGCGTTTCCTATTTCTGGTCAAACCCCGTGGCTGGTGTTCCTGTGTCTCGACCAAGCTCCGCCGAAGTTGCTCCTAGTCCCAGCCAGGCTCCGCCTAGTCTTAGCCAGTCTCCACCGCTGTTATTCCATAATTTCAGGCAAGTTCCTCCGTTAGTATTCCTCATCCCAGCGAGGTTTCGCCATTGGTGCTCCTGCGTCACCACCGGGCTCCGTGGCCGTGTTCTTGAACAACATCCCGTCAGTTTACACACTTCAAACCAAGCACCTGTTTGCTTCATAAGACTCCTGCATTGAGGCCAGTATTAATAGTCGAAACTCCTTAAGTCTTTCTTCCTGTCAATTATCTGGTATCTTGATCCTTGTGTGTGCGATCTTTAGGACTCTTCGGTGTGGTGTGTGCTCGCGGCGCACGTATGGTAATGTGACGAGTCATCTACTTTTCTTAAATACATTTCAACCTCATGTCAACATCCCCTTTGCTATTTTCATAGATCTGTCATATTCGATTCACTTTTGTACTCAGTGGTATTATGAGAAAAAAAGTGTCGAAATAAGACGGGCATGACTGGAGGATGCAATATATCACAAGAGGATCCTCCATTTCATTTAATCAAATGACTCGAATGTAAGGGCTTCCAAGCGTTGATAACAACATTATTATAGTTTCCATACGTGAATAGATAAGAACTGGAAGACGGAACGTGAACACATGTATTCCAGTGGAATACACGGGGATAGGTAACAAAAGACAGACTCATATATGGTCTTTGTCGAAAGTCATCTGCTGGAGGACCGTGATAGTTCTCATTCTATAAAGACAGAGGAAGGACAGTAGAGTAGAGGGCACCTCCCATCACCACTCCCTCCACTGCGATAACTAATAGGAAAATTGCTTAGAAGGAGCTATATACTGCCATGGGCAGTTTACAGAAAAGTTTGAGAGGGAAAAGTTCTCCAAACTAATACAACAGCGGGATATTTCAGGAGGAGAATCGAATCTTTTACGAAATAAGAGTGGTTGAATTACGTTCTTACTGGATGTTAGAATATCATAAAAGTATTTGTCAAGCCGAGATTTCAAGGTGTTTTATGTTTTCGCTCCTTGACAACATCTGGAGGTAGTTTACTCTAGCTTATTATTCTACAGCTGTAAAAACGTTTGGCCAACGTTACTATTACAACTTCCCATTAAGTGCATTCCATTGCTTCTGATCGGTGAATCTTTTCCTAATTTGAGGAAACTAATGCGAATTATGTTGCCGGATTTATTCGATATTTTGAACGCTGCTGTCAGTTTCCTTGGAGTCTGTATTTTTTCTTTTTGTTAAAAAGGTTTGAGATCAAGTCTTTCTTGATAAGATCCTTTTCTAAGCAGCCGCATTGGTTTTGTTGCTCTTCTAGGTTTTCTACGTTTTTGATAAACTTTGGTGGAAATGAGATACAAGAATCAGAAAAGAAATGTATGAGTGGAAAGGGCATGTTGATGACGGGTTGATTATGTACGATATGGAAAACAGACACTGGGGAGAGGTAAGCATCAGTACTGTTGTCTTACTTGTATCAAGAGTGTTACGGAAAGTCTGGATGTCGAGTGTTATGACACTGGATTAGAATAAGCGTGAAGGAAGGGGATGTAGAATGTAAGGACCCAGTCATTTGGAAGTGTGCTTGTGGCTTGATCATTTACGTAGTTTTTGTCTCAGTTGTACATTCAGAAGAAATACACAGAAACTAAGAACCATAGGCAAATATGTACGACTGAAAGAAAATCTTACGTAGAAAGTAGTGGACGCTTAAAGTCCTGTGCGGATTCCGTGATTTGAGATCACATTTTCAGCTGGAATGAATAAATGTCTTAGATAACTGCCTTAAGCCGCATTGAATTCTCTGTGGCTATTACCACCTTTACCAATATCACTAACAATATCTATCACCGCTACAGTTGCAGTGACTGTCACCGGTGTTTTGAAAACTATCGCCATCATCAACGTCATGAATATTACTACAACAACAGCAACAGCAGCAGCAATGAAAACAAAGACAGTAACAAATACCACTACTATCACTACTACCAAAACCACATGGTTATATCAAGCGTCGTTCCCAGGTGGATTGTATCGAGCTTGGCCTGACGTTATAATCTCCTCAATAGTATGAATCAGGACGAAATTCCCTGGGGCTATGTGGCTCTCCCTACGCCACAATTACTTAAGACCCATATTTTATTCCGGTCGTTTTAAGATTAAGTGAAGGGACTCTCTGTCGGGCTGCACATTACCTTTAGCATTTCAAGTGATTTAAAGTAAATATTTCTCTTCAGCCACTGTAGTTGTTGATGAATCTCAAAATGATTTGGGAACGTTATAGAGCAGGAATGAAGTATTTGTGTGTGTGTGCGTGTGTGTGGTAGACCGATTGTGCAGCATATATTAGTCCATGGGTAATAATTATGAAAAAAGTAATGAAAATGATCATATCTACGATGTACAAAAAACAATACTTTCATTGCCAGTCATCCTTCACAGTGTGTCATCTACACAACTGAACAAACGCAGAAAATAAGTGTCGGGTCCAGTAATTCCCCGCACCAGTTGGCCCTACCACATACACAAACTTGTCATCATAACCAGATGGCATCGAGAGAGACGTCGAATCTCTGTAAGGTTCATAACGTCAAATTTGAAGAAATAGTACGGAAAACACCCCGTTATAGGGAGGAAAGTATGTCAGTAACAGCCTCCTCCTACTGCTCGTGTGTCACTCTAACAATACACCCATCACAATGAGTCACGCGCTTCTCCCGGAGGCCTGATTGTCTCAGTCTGTCGCCTCTGTCTCTCCGCTGTCTCACACTTCTATGTCAGCGTCATCACGCAGGTTCTTTCTCCATCTTAATGAACTGAGTCTCAGCTTTGGTCTCTACCAACTGACTTGCAGTTTCTTTCTAGACATCATAAATCCCTCCGTCACTTGTCACGTATCCACCACGTTCACGATCTAGTTTGCTCTTTTCTGTGCGCTCAGCGCTTAGCCTGCTAAACTTTACCTTTGTAATCTCCGTAGACTGTGTGGCCTCATCTCTCCTTCAAACATCCTATCCTGAACAGCTTACATATCTCACCCAAGCACAATAGCCAGCCGCTTCTCCTCCCCTGTGTCTCAACTTTCTAATTACCCCTCTCCCTAGAATCTCTCACCCTCTCCCCAAGCCTTCCCATCTCATAACCAGTTACATCGATCATTTTTGTCACTGGAGAACAACGTAACAGTTGACTGTCTCTTCCCTCCATCTTACAAGTCACCTGCCAGAACCCAAGCTTCATGTTACCTCCTCTCCTCATAGTCCTCCCCTTCAGTCCCTACATCTTTCTAATGATTTTCTCTCCTCCTCAGTAACTTCCTGTTTTCCTAGCACCCCAGTACCTCCTTTACAACTCCCTGTCCCCCTGAAATCCTGCTCTCCCTCTTATCAGCTTCCCGCAGAGCCATGGGATTCAGTGAAACTGTCTGGAAATTCTATGTGTATTTACCGTCGTTGATAATGGTTATAAACTACAAAGCATTTCTACATGCTGTGTCCTATTACTTCATGCTGTCTTGTATCTACCGCTTAGAATTCATGCAAATGCCATTGACATGATTCCATTGTTGTAAAGTTTGCCATGAACTGGACAATCAAGCTGTGAACTCCTTCGGTCTCACGTTGGCATGAAAACAAATAATTTCATTATTTTATGTGAAAGTATGTGTACATATGTGGGTACTGGTGTGTGTGTGTGTGTGTGTGTGTGTGTGTGTGTGCTTGTGCAGGTGTGACTGATACAGCCTAAGATACAACAGATACACTAATGCATCTTCATCATGCCGGTCAGGAGAACGAGAATGAATTAGCAATCAGCGGGTCACCCTCACGGGGGGAACGAGAAGTAGGCCACCGGTGAGACACGACCTAGTTACAGACATCCTGCCAAAAGTCTGTACTAACTACTGTCTAAAAACATGACAACTGTTCCCCTCCGTATCCCCTGTAACGCGCGACACTTCTTACGGAACCGCAGAGGAGCAAAATCTGGCCAGAATAATGTGGAAAGAAAATAATTGCTGGGAATTAGGAGCCGTTGAGGTTGTACGGTGTTCACGGTCCGTTGCTTCCGGTACGCAATACTCACCCTTGGGACGGAGGACGGAAAGGTGACAATTGCGGATGAAGAGGGAGTCAGGGTGGTGAGCAAGTACCGTACTTACGTACGGCAGGCGAGGTACCTGCTGGAAGGCTGGCGGTGGCGGTCGAACCTGAGGCAGACGCCTCGCGCCTTCATATCCTAAACTTACGGGTATCTTTATTGGAGCTTTTGCCTCTCTTTTCGAGAATTTGTCTCTCACTTAAAAAAACTCACATTTGTCTCTCAATTTTAAACAAAACATTGACCTGCAGAGAGAGACACTCGTGCTGAAACTTTGTAGGCAGACACAGTTTCCTGAAGGTCTCTAGAGTCTCCTCTTTATCTCCCTCTCCACATTTTTCCCCACTTTGAAAAATTGAATGTCACGTATGTTGTTGTAAAGGATGGGAATACAGAATCCCCGAGTTGTGCGAGCGATGTATCAAATGTTTTAAGTAAACTCAACCTGTTATCCTTAAGCCTACAGTTATAGACTAGAGTATACCTTCTTTTGAAATACACAGATAGTCTTCCAGGTTACTTGAGTAATTTTTTCTACCAGACTATAAATTCCGTTCCAGAATTCCAATAGATTAACACTTGTCTTTCTTTTCAGAGTGAGGTGAAGACAGCCAAGCAAGAGGACGACTGGGGGTGACACCACCAAGACACGGTGTAGAGCTGGGCAGCCTTGTTGTTGCACTAGCACTGGAGGAAGCCATGTTATCGTACTAACACTAGGAGCAGCCATGTTAACTCACTACCACTCTGAGCCGCCATGTTACAGGGCTACCACTTAGGGCAGCCATGTAGTGCACTGACATTGGGAACAACCATACTAGTGCACTACCACTGGGGCAGCCATTTGAGTGCACTAACCTAGGGAACAGTCATGTGACTACAACGTTATGGTTGCCACCAAGATCGTAGACATGTCCCTCACTGCATCACTGTTCATCCCATCAGTCATGTGGGGAGAAGGTCGGTCCTACTGCTGGAGGAGAGGGCGTGTTGTGCCTTCACTGGTTGCCTGGGCTTTGCGTCTGGGGATAATGATGGCGGTGGGCATGATAGCCATGAGCTGTCTGCTGCTGGTGGGGAAGCCGCGGTTGGAGGTGGCTGAGGCAGCGGCTAAGGACCTTCGCGCCATCAGCCTTAGGACACAACCGCCACCTGCAGAGCTCCACACCTCATCCGAGACAGTCAGCGCCGCAAGGAACTCGAGCGAGGTTGTGAACATGGAGACTTATACGATTGTCCCGAGGAGCCAGGTGCTGCCAGGCTGTCCCTCGACCCCACCACACCTGCGTCAGTACCTTCTGCTGTTGTACTGGTTTGTCTACAGCTTTCACTCCCTACGGCTATAATGTGAATGAATTTAAACAGAAGAATATAAATTTGAGTCTCCTGAACTTTACTGTTTTCCATATTTATTACTTCTTTCCTAAATCTGTTTCACTCACTTCTAAAGTACTGTAGAATATTTTCCTCATACCTTTTCTAACGTTTCTCCCTCAGTTTCTTGTTGTGCCATCAAAATCATCGTTCTTCTCAGTCTCAAAGAGCTCTTGCATATCGACGTCGCCAGATTCACGAGGAAATTTAAATACAATCACTATATTTTCCTGTGTTTCATTCTTTCAGCGTGGGCAAGTCCACAGCTCCTGACCTTTCCCTGTGGCACAATTCTTTCATCTCAGGTACAACTGGAAAAAATCAAATTAAAGTTTGATTTTCTCAATATATCTCTGCCCACATTTTTTTTTCTTAATGAACATACTTTCCAATTCCATAGTGATTTGCGTTATCTAATCTACACCAGTACCACTGATTTCAACTGTACAGTTGAACATGTTTTCATTCCACTGTGTTATTTTTCTAACTGAAATAGAAACACCTTTACTTGTTTCCATGGTTTAGTTTCTGAACGTTTCCTAGCATGTCAAGGTAGTCTGCAGGAAATATCAATTTACCTATTGCAAAATACTTAGCATAACTTCATTTCTTCAGTTGAAACCGCTGCTTCTGGAGATAGTCGAACATCATTGCCATTTCTTTTTTATAATTTCAAGGTCTATCAGAGTCACCCCAACACAGTAAACTCTGCTAAGCATTTGCCACCACCATACAAACCATTTCCCAGCGACCGTCAATTCTTCCGGAGTCATTAATGATTTTTTGTTTGCCTCTCGCAGCCACTCTAGCCCACCCCTCATGAATTTCTGAACAGATATCAGTTATCTACTTCCAATTAGTTCCTCCACGATCGGCTCTCCAACAGTGGGCAAGGTGGAGGTGGTGGAGAACGTGTCGGTGGCAGAGGCGGAGGCTCGCCTCGGGCGTCATGTTAAACGCGGAGGATTCTCGTGGCCCGTGGAGTGTGAGGCCCGCTTTAAGGTGGCCATCATCGTGCCCTACAGGGACAGGCAACACCAGGTCTGTCTCAGGAGACATCCTCTCTTCTCTAGTGGATGTATCTGTCTGTCTGTCTGTTTGTCTCTCTTGCTCTGTTTCCTTGGCTGTCTCTTTTGTGTGTGTTTGTCTGTATGTCTGGTTCTACAACTGTCGGTCTCTGACTCCGTATCTGTTCTATGTCTCCAATGCGAACCTCTGTGTTTGTTTGTCTCACTGCCCTCTATCTACCCGTCTGTCTCTTTTACCTCGATCTTCAGCTTTTGCTTTGCTTCTGCATGCCTAAAGACATATTAATATCTGTATACAGAAAGTTTTATACCCAAGAGTCCCCTACTTCTTACCTTTCATTTCCATGGCTGTAAACTTTTCACTTGTTTGGATTCACTTTCTCTTCACTTATCTTGATACATTTGTCCATAACTCTCTTGTTATAAAAGTGTTCCAGAAGATCATTTTCGACTTCTTTTGTTTAGTTTCTTGTCATGTCCAGTTTGACAGTTTCTCCAAATTCATTCATTTCTGTCTTGCTCACTCTAACTTTTCTCAGACTTGTTTATACTCTTGTGATATCTTTCATAGTTGAGTGTATTTTCTTGTGGCAAGTTTCGGGTTCAGAGATTCTCTGTTGCACTCGTCCAGCCTCATGAGCTGCAATATATCCGATCATGCACATGCTACCAAAGCCTGATCTCCTTCAGTATTCATTTCTATCGTTAGATATCACATGCTTATTAATCAAATTATGTGAAACTTTTTTGTATTCTAACTTCAGTGGTTAGAAGTAGCTTATAAGAATAATGCTATTAAGATTTTCATTCTTAGCTTTCAACTTGCCTGGTATTATGGTAAGTCTGATTCTTATGATTCTGGTTAGATATGATTCCCGGAACTTATGTAAATCCTTTCGGCCTCATATCATTTCAACAGCTCTCTATTCTCTGTTGGGCTTAGTACTAAACTTTAGACATATCTTCTAACCCTGTGTAACCCGTATGATTTGAACTGACCTTGCTCTCCTCTGTGACCGGCAGGTTGGGCCCTTCCTTAACCATATGCACACGTTCCTCCAAAGGCAGCAGCTTAATTACTCCATCTACTTCGTCGAGCAATACGGTAGGTGACGCCCCTCGGGATTTGGTGAGAGGGTTGTGGGTATGAAAGTTTGAGATGAAGATGTTGTGAACTGTGGTTGTTGTGGATAGATAGATGGATTAGGATTGTAAGGCGTTAGAAGCGTCAAGGATTGTGAAATGTTAGGAGTGTCAAGGATCGTCGTCAGGTCTGTGCTATACTGTGGCAAGAGTTCGGTGTCCTGCTGGACGGACCAACATCGTTAGGTGTCGTCATACTTCTACCAAATAAGTTTTCCTTTCACTTGGACCTTCCATATCTTGAGTTTTTCCTTGACCTCCTTTGGTCAACACTGATGTTCTTAATATCAGTCTGTAATGCTCGTAGCTATTTACATTGTCGTTCATTACCTCAAGTTTTCCATCTAAAGAAGCTAATGATAGTTGGTTATCAACTGCCGGGGGTCAGTAAAACCGTCAGCTCTAAGTTACATCCACAAACTGAAAAATCTTTAACACCATCTTCAGGTGTTGACATTTCTAAGACATACACTCTGACAATGCAAGTAGCGCTTTGAAAAACTAATGAGTATAGTGTCACATTGAAACTTATTCGTTTTCTATGGTTGATAATAATTAGCTATTCTCTGTTGATGTTGGAGGGGTGGCATCTGTAGAAATAGTTGGTGGTTTCCACAGAGTTTACATTCTTTGTTCAACCTTAATCTTATCCTTTGAGATACAGTCTGGTTTGATTTAACGTTATCAGATTTGAAAGACTACTTCGGTCTAGTAATTGCTCAACAAACTGCCTATATGTCAGGTGTGGAATGCTTTCAGTCCTCACACACGACCAGCACTAAGGAATTATGGCAACTATGATAGTTTTCCTCTCCTGGCATTTACATTTCGTTCTGAAAAAATAATTACATCATTTTCCCAGTCAATGAACGTACCAAAGCTTAATGAATGAGTTTATAAGACATCGGCTTCGTGCTATTAAGATCACGAAGCCTTCTGTGTACAAGGGCTTCCCCTCTGATATCTGAGCGTTTGCCACCCAGTCTATTAGTTCTCCTAATTTTTTTTTTCTCTTGTCCTAAATTCCATCATCCTACTTTTGCTGTTAATCAATTAGTCAATCTATCTGCTCCGTACAGTATTATCTATCTTTTCACATGTCTTATGATTCTAAATCTTTACCAGGGTCGGACCTCTTCAACCGGGCCCGTCTGTTGAACGTGGGCTTCCTAGAGGCCCGTAAGGAGGGGCCCTGGGACTGCTACGCTTTCCACGACGTGGACATGCTCCCTGAGAACGACTTCCATCTCTACCACTGCTCTCCTCAGCCCCGCCACCTCGCTGTGGCCACATCCAATAATAATTATCGGTAAGCGGGCCTGTATGGTTATGTCTGTGGTCGTATGAAGTGTGTGATTATCCATTTGTAATTTATCATTTGTACCGACGGGGAGGGAGTTTTACACCCATGCGGTCCCATCTCTGTAACATGATCTGTTATACAACTCTTCAGACTTCTGTATGCCTTTGCACTAACCACGCCCTCTTTCAGATTATTCCATTCGTTACGTTTATAGACACGACCATGCAACAGTAAAGAGTTTTTCCAACACATAAGAGCGTCCTTTTCGCTGTGATAATGTCTCCTTCACTACAAAGGTTACGGGAGACGAGCAAATTGTACACACTCAGGCGAAACAAGTATGTTAAGCAATATCCAATGCACTGCAGTCATTTATGAAGCGCTAGTCTATCTGCTACATCCTGAATATTCTTATTCATCACAACTGTAGTCTAACAACTCTGATTTGTTTGGGAAGTCTGTCCAGTCGTGTTCACGACTGGAACACGACTGGAGTCCTGGTGCGCGCCTGGTCGGGGCTGTTCAGAACCCCTGTGTCGCTGCCTGTCGAGAAAAGGGGCTCTGGAACAACACCGAGCCACGATATGGGTAATTGTTTACTGGAATCCTCTGACAGTGGTATATTGTCTGACAACCATCAATAACAATACAACGCAATCTCAATAATGGTTGGAGAAGAAAATTTCAAGTACTGACTCTGAAAAAGAATTACATCAATATATACCCTCAACCATAGGTATAAACCATGACAACCACAACAGCTACAACAACTAACCCTCACATCCACCCACCACCACAATTATGAACCCGAACAACCAACTATAGCCAAAATCATCAAACATTGTAACCAACAACAATCGCAAATATCAACTCTCATAGCCACGTACGACCAGCCCCTAGGACCATCCATAACCTCAACAACTGGCTGTTGAACATGACAAAGAAACTCTGAGCACAACAGATAACCCTGGCAACTACAAGCTATACTGTAAACAAATACGAACAACCTACAGTTATGTCTATCAAACCAGGGAATAACTCACAACCCAAAACAGTTCCTCCCTTTGACATA
>JAUUDW010004215.1:0-10354 GCA_032361385.1 Panulirus guttatus
CACACACACACACATCGCCAATGTCAAACCCTCCCGCACACACACGCACGTAACCGCGTGTGGGGTGAGGTAAGGGTAGGGGGCCCACCCGGGTTGGGTGGGAGGATATCGAGTGGGAGTGAGTGGATGAGAGAGGTTGAGTGGATAATTAGCCACCATGGAGACAGATAGGTCCCAGCGGCACGCCGACGTTTCCCCTCCAACCCTCACCGCCGTATTTCGCCCAATCGTCAACCATGAGTTATTTGCTTTTCATATATTTCTAACGGAATCTTATGGTAAGTTTACACACACACACACACATTTATTTATTTATTATACTTGATCGCTGTTTCCCCGCGTCAGCGAGGTAGCGCCAGGAAATGACAAAATGCTCTAAATGGGCAACCACGATCCGTCCCTTTGAGATTCATCACAAGGTTCTAAACCCGCTGGTTCTCCCGACTGTCTCTTAGCATCATTCGAAATTGAGCTGAAAAGTTCACTGCTCCCTCTGCTCCACCGCCACCTCCTGCCACCTGATATCCCTTACCCCCAGCTGCATATCTGTCCCTTAACAGTACCGAACCCATACGAGCTCTTATAGACCGTTACACGAGCACCTTAATCCTAAACAGTGTGAACATCAACCAATCAGTGGACTGCTGCCCTCGTTACTTGTGTAAATGCTCTCTATTTACCCCAAGCCTTATCTTTTACATCCCACTGCTCATACTGTGTTTATTTTTGCTGTGAATTTTATCCTCTAGCTGCTGTTGATTTATCAGACCATTAATCATCATCATAACTATTATTTCAGCATTAGTATCATCATTAGTATTATCATTAGTATCATCATTATCATTATCATTGTGCCCAAACGTTCTCCCGGCCACGTGTCATGCACCCAGAATGTCACAGATTAAAAGATGGATGGATGATGCGCCTTCCAAACTCCCCACCCGATGCCACACGCCCACACTCCGAGAAAGGTGACCTACCGCCCACCCCCTACACCCCTAAGCTCCCTTGCTCCGGGAGGGGTGACCTCCCACCCATCTCACCGCACGCCCACACGCCCACGCTCCAGGAAGGGTGATGGATGACCCAGGAACCTGTGTCATATCTTCCTCATCATGAAAACAGAGCTGGCTTGTGGGTCTTTAATAATGTTTACCGCAGCGGACCCCTCACACGCGCCCTCCAGGTCGCTGCACGCAGCCCAGGTCACATTACATGCCGCCCAGGTCGCCAGGAATGCCACCCAAGACACTACATGCCACTTAGGTCGCATTACATGCCCCCCAGGTCACAAGAATTGTTGTCCGCGTCGCATTACATGCCGCCCAGGTCGCGAAGACTGCCGCTTAGGGCGCTACACGCTGCCCATCTTACGTTACATGCCGCCCAGGCCGCTAAAAATGCCACCCAGGGCGCTACACGCCGCCCAATTCGCACTGCATGCCGACCAGTCACCCTGGTCAGTAAAATTGCAGCCCAGGGCGCTACACACCACCCAGGTCGCATCAAATGCCGCCAAGGTCGTTGAAAATGCCACCTAAGGCTGTATACACCGTCCAGGTCATATTGCTTCCCAACCAGGTCGCTGAAATTGCTGCCCCGGGTGCTACACGCCTCTCAGGTCGCATTACACGTCGCCCAGATCGCTATACACTCCAATCAGGCCACAGTACACGCCTCTTCGGCAGCCACACACGCCATCTACGTTGCTATACACCATCTAGGACGCAACGCAAGTCGCGTAGGTCACTACACGTTCACGTCATCTAGGTCGCTTTACGCGCTACAGGACGCCACGTGTCGCCTAGGTCACTACATCCCACCCAGGTCGCTACATGTCACCAAGGTCACTGCAACCCTTCCAGGTCGCCACATGTGGCCCTGGTCACAGAACTAGGCTACATGGGAAAGACAGATAACAGGAGACCCGATGGTTCATAACGAGGTCACCCCACACGCCACCCATGTCCCGTCAAACACCTCACGCAACGAAACAACGCCGATTACACGCCAGACACGTTCCTCATATGCTGGTCACACTCACTACAAAGACACCCTCGCCCGCTAAAAGCCATCCTCAACCACTGCAAGACATCCTTACCCAGCACACAAGCCACCCTCACCCGCTGCAAGACACTATCAGCCGCTATAAGTCTCCCTCACCCACTACGAGTCATCCACGCCGTCTGCAAGTTACCCGTATGAATGAAAAATCAGCCGACTCACAAGCTGTTGGATGACCTCATCTCCTGCACGCCACCAATCACCTCTACAAGCGTCCATACTCTCTTCAAGCCCCTCCCACCAGTCACAATATGTATCAGCTTCACCCCATGACTATATGACGCCTCTTCCCTTGACTAACTAATTAGGGAAATAAGTCACGAAAGAACTAATTAATTTACTAATAATCCCTAATCGTAATGAGGCTTGTGCTGCAGACGTGAGAAGCATCGTATCTGTGGCCACCACGTCCCACACGCAGGCAGGTGGCCACCACGTCCCTTACCCCAAGAGGTTAGTTAGTCTCCTCAGGCTAAAGACTTTGGTTCAAAACTTTTATGATCTAGTTTCAAGTTCCAGAACAAGATTCTCATTCCCAGTTACGATCTTAGCTACCACAAGTTCACTAGAGATTCCGCTAATGAAAAACGTGAGTGGGGTAGCGACTTTCTTTTTTCCGTCAAATAGAAAAAAAATGTGGAAATTTGTGTTTGCATCCAAATCGTTAGGCCACCGACGGATACTATTGTTTCGTAAGAGGAAAGGGATCATTTCGCAAGAGGCGCCAATCCACGAGTGTACTAGAAGATCGTCGTACAAACGTATGGAGAGAGAAGCTAGAGAAGCTGTTTTGTGTCGACAGAGTCAGTCTAATGACAAGAGACGGGCATGAAAGTGAACAGTCCTCACGACACGAGGAGAGGCACAACCCCCGCCACCTGGAGGCCTCGGCAGGAGCTGGGGATTGAGACGAGAGCAACAGTGTCGGAGAACCAGTGTAAGGGAATCAGTCAGGTTTACGAGTTAAGTGACAGAGGCAGATGACAGCATCGTCCCTCTGTTGTCTCCCGGCATCATCAATATTTATGTTGCATCGTTTCACTCGTTTTATCTGGCCAATCTGCCGTGGTTATACGGTTGTAATTGTCGGAGATTTGCATGCCCCAGGTCGGGTTGTGGGACCCGACGACGCGCCCAGGTGGTGGCAGGAAGGTGGTGGCGTCCCTTGCATTGTTGCCCTTTGAGCTCCTTGTGCTTGTTTAGGAGATGCTCTTAACGCAGCAGAGCCACTAACCACTCCGGTCTTTGTCTAGCATCAGTAGCAAACTATCATTTCAAACGCTCCACTTATCAAGATTCAATATCATATTAGAAATACTTCATGAATGATAGTTTTACAGGCAACGTAGATATTCTTTTTACTGGGAAAATTCAAGCCTTAAGCAAACGTATTTCATAATCGTGATTGTAATTCTGAGGAAGAAATCTGACATCCTCGCACTGGAAGGAACACATGAAGTTTTCAGCGACTGGGAATTAATTGTTAAAGACGATTAGAAGACCGGTAATAATGTCATACAATCTGGAGAATTAATTGATGATAATTGCTGATATAGTCTCATGGTGACTGCTTATGTTAAATCTTCTTTTAATTGTAGAGCCGTAGATATTCGTTAACTACTGAAAAAACCCACCTCAATTATGGTTTCTGTTTGAATAAAAGTTGCTAGAAAAGTAATGTCTTATATTGATCTAATCTACCTGACGTAATGCTTGTTTCAACTGCTACGGACATCAGGACAGACCTGAACCCCCTGACTGCTGGAAACTGGAAACATCATTGAAACTCTTGATGATTTGTGCGTACCTAAATAAGACAGGTTTCTGGGTTGGAATAAACGTAAGATGTTTAAATCTGAAAAGTCATCGGAAATCAAAAAGCAAGAAAGATAACCTTTATACTTGATACAGAAAACGTCAAATTAGGTTATATTCAAATAAATCATCACATTTTTAGTGTCCGATCGATATGGGGTTAAGCACTCTACGGTTTTCACACAGGCTAACAGAGTGCTGTACCCTCATCACTGTGTTTATAGTTGTTAGACTGTAGATCACGTATCTCATTCATACTTCAATTCCCCACAAGTGCACAGATAATTATAATTCTCTTCATCATTATGTAATGCCCTTGCCATGAAAGGCTGCCAGACTTACGACTTTTTATTTTTCATTCACAATTGAGTTCCATTCTACCGGTACGCTCTGCCCGTGGCATGAGGAAGATTGGAAGCGGGCATGCGAGACAGGGTAGTGAGTAGGGGGATGACGAAGTTAAGTTGTTAGCGAAGGCGTGAGAGAGACTGGGAGATGTACAAAAGAAAGCGGCAGGTTAAGAGGATGATGCAGAAACTTATTGAGAGTAAATGAGACGGATGAGAAAGTGCCGGTAGATTTAAGAAGGAACGAAGAAATTGTTTTGTGAGGAGGTTGACATGTGAGAAGGACAAGAGAACAAATGAGAGCATCAGTGACCTGCCCGGATGGGGAAGTGGTAGCAGTCAGAGATGAGGTGAAGGGACGGAGTATTTTGAAGGACCTTTGAGTATGTTAAGTGACAGGATGGTTGATGCAGGGTGTTTTGGAAGTGGAGGTGTGCGATTGTGCGAGAGTCACGGAGAGAATTTTGGTGAACACAGGAAAGTCGGTGAGAACCTTGCAGAACATCAAGCAGATGCAGTGAATGGGATTTCAGTAGAATTTCTTAAGAAAAATGATTCTGCTGTTGACTGGTTAGTTAGAATTTTCAGTGTATCTTTCACAGAGTATGGTGAGGTCCCTGAGGATTGGCAGAATACTTTTATGCTGTCATTTCATGAAGGATTGAGGGGTTCGAATTTCAGAATATACTTAGAGCGTTGAACGGGAGATTGTTAAGATAGTGATGGTATGCACGGACTAGGGAGGAACAATATGGTTTCAGGAGAGGTAGAGAATATATAGATCAAGTGCTTGCTTTGAAAAATCTTTGTAATAAACACTTAAACAAAGGGATTTGTATGTTGCATTCATAAATCTTAGGAAAACGTATGACAGGACTGACAGAGATGCTTTGTTGAAGACGTTACGAAGATATGATGTGGAAGGTGTGGGAATAAAGCTGCTAGTTGCAGTGAGTTTTTGTCAAGAGAATAAGGCTTGAGTACTAGCAGGGAAAGAGGAGGATGACTTGTTCTAGTTGATGGTAGGTTTGCATCAAGGTTGTGTGATGTCGCCATGGTTTCTTAATCTGATTATGGATGTTTGGTGAAGGAGCTAAATGCAAGGATTTTGGAGAGGGGGCAGGTTTACAGACTGCTGGGTCTGGGAGGGTCTGGAAGGTGAGTCGGTAGCTATTTGATGATGACACGGCTCTGATGGCAGACTCGAGTGAGAAACTGTAGAAGCTGGTGTTTGAGTTTGATAAAGCCACGTCTGCCGGTCTGCTGGCCAGAAATGTTGTTGTGATGCCGTTTAAGATGACCAGCGGCAAGCGCCTTCCTCTTTGACTCCGTCGTCTGCAGTTTGTTTGTTAGTTGGTATACCTTCCTTCTCGTGTTTACAGGAAGCAGATCTCAGGATTTCAGCTACGTATGGTATGATGATTATGCTTTATGTTCGTGAGGCTTCATAATGCAGTGATTAGCGGCCGGGGCTCATAACTCATGGGGCGAGGCTTCGGATCCTCAGGGGCTCAGGCAGGATGCGCTGGCACTTGGGTACACGGGCCAGCCGCTGCCTCACCAAAGACCCCGATCCAAGCTAACCCCTCTCACCTGGGAAGGCTGTTGCCACACAAAGCAAAATCGATGTTAGTTTCCAGCGACTTTGCTGAAAAGTATTACATCCATAAGAGTTCGGGCGCGTCGCGTACCTGACTAACTTCGTTAATGATGAGAACAATATTTTTTCCTTAAAATGCCGAGACTTTAATCTTCAACAAACTGACGAGGTCGAATATCAGGTTGTTGGATCCGTTGCTGGCAGACGTATGTCTCTTTGTCCTGCTATGGTCCTCTGGAAACTTGGTGTAGAGTTATGTTGTTTAGTACTCGCTAATTACGACTGATGACTCTTGGCAAAAAAGACCTCAGTGATAAAGATTTAGCAAACTTACCTGTGAGTGAAGTCAAAGCTCCGAGCAGGTTCTTGGTGTTAACACCCTTACTCTGGAAGATCCTCAGTCCTAATCTAATGCCCACTCCTTCGCTCGAGGCAATGGCTCTGAGTCGAATTCTCTCTTTATGTTGCGCAAATTCTGTCATCCGGCCGTGAGAATTTGATAACATCTTAGGCGATGTCTTGTTAATGGTGGTTAATGCTTCTCCATAAGTGAGATAATATTACTGGGAAAATGGAACTCGTATTCAGGTTCTATATTCAGTAATACCAAGGGTCTTAACAAGTGCGATGGAAACGTACAATCTTAGCCTGGGAAATTAGCCTAATGAAGTTATACTGTGGCAGAGAGATGGTTCACCACATGATAAAGGCAAGACATAAAAATCTAAACCCCGATGCGATTAGTTCACTCCTGCTCCCTTTTTTTAGTGGATGTCACTTCCTAGCAAAGTAAGCTGTTACTGTTCTGCATTTTTTTTTCATCTGTAACAAACATCGGGGTTCCTTAGCTGTACCTGCTATCAGCTAAGCACTGGGAAGGACCTATATCTTTCCCACGTAACGACCTTTTTCCTATCATTCGGAGAGAAGGTTTTCGTATTTTCAAGTGTTACTCTTGCAATTATGAATGCATTCTGTAGTATCTAACGACTACCACAAGCTAGCAGTCATTAAGCAAGAATCCGTCGTACCATATGTCAGACACAAAAACAAGAAAAACTCGTTTTTTTTTTTAAGTCGTGAGGTTAATTGTATATATTACTTGTGTTAATGGAATGATGTTGGAGCAGTTTAACCTGACTGCTTGTGATAGACAATACATGATGTTAGTGATTATATGATTAGAAATTTGCTTTATCAATGTATGGCTAAAATCAGAGTAATAATTCTTACTTCAGGTTTATCCACCAGTCTATGGTCATGCTTTTGCTTTGAACCTGAATTGGTGAAAGGCTTTGGTGAACATACATTCACCACCAGTAACATGATAATCAGTGGAAAGCATATGGAACCTTTACCAGTGGTCTGGACCACGGGTAACAGGTTCTATAAGACACGGTAAATGAGAAAATCTTCATGCATTATGATTACCTGGCTTAGAGCGTGTGCTTATGAATAAAACACAGAAAAGATATACGAAGAATCGATAATAAAAACCAGACGCGGGTTTTGATTCTACGGAGCGGGACCTGATGCGCTGCTCAACCAATGGGTCGTCGTAAAATAGTTATACACACCTCCTAAATCATTTTCTAAAAGATTCCACTGGATGACCTTTATGATTTTCTCACTCATACGCGCACTGTCGTGTTTGTCACCCTTCCTATAATGTACCTTGCCTTCCATCAGTGGCCTTGGTATGATCCATGAATTGTTTCTCGTTGGTAATCCTATTTCAGCATCGTCACAGTCTCGATGCCTGGTTGATTCCAGAATATTGTCATCAGACCGTGTTGGAACATATTCTTTTTCGACGGTGACGGAGGCCGGAGGTCTGGTCACCCCGAGCGGCCGCTGCACCGCTGTTGGGTCCTCGGTCCCTTCCCGCTAAGCCGACGTCCTCACGAGCCCAGGCTCCCTAATCTCACCTCGCTCGTTGATTAGCGGATACAGACCTTCGCACCTCTGATCTGGTCCAAACATTATGTACAAAAGCGCACTGATTACAGAGAGATAGAGGCTGCATTTTCTAGAGAGAATGGCATTCCTTCGACCTGGCTTCGTATTTTTCACGAGATGCGAAATTACATATCATCAAAATAATGAAGAGTACAGTATGAAACGAGCGTTATATTCTCGTTTCTATAACGTTTCTGTCTTGTGTTCAGTCCTGTTTTCTGATATGTTTCTTAGCTACTATGTTTACATTTTAGCAATTATATAACATCATGAGGATGAAAATAGTCTTCAAAATTTGTAGGTCAGTAAATCTGGAAGTTTGTAAAGAAAACACGACCATCAACTTCGTGTGTGTGTTTGTGTGTCCGTACGTCCGAAAAACTTCTCTCCTTTTAGTAATTCTTGCTTCATGGCCGGCTCCAGTGAGGCAGGCAGGACAGCCCTGTACAGCGCACACGTCACGGGGCCGTCACAGCCGCGTCACTGTCGCCGCCTGACGGGAAAAAAGAATCACTGCAACATCGTCATAATGTGTGACGCGTCGGGCAAGTTTTATCCCCGTGACTCGGTCAGCACCTGTCAACACCTGGCAATATATACACATATATGGATAACCAGAGTTTTGTCACATGTTACAGATTCTCTATTGATATTATTTCCCCCGGATGATCCTCTTCCTTTCTTTTCAAAGCTCGTAACACATGCGCGACCTGTGTCTCATTTGTCTAACGCATCTCAATCCGAAATACAATTAAGGGATTTTTCCGACTAAAATCTGTGGTCTAAGTGCCCAAACTGCCGTTGAGCTGCTCCAACGGGCAGCAACAAGAGAGGAATATAGATGTAATCCCAGCTGGCGACGACCCACTCAGAAAATATCGGCTTCAGGGCGACCACTGCTGCATCAGCTTTAGGCCGGAGGCCGGGCCGGGCCGGGCCGGGCCGGGCCGGCGAGGGGCGGCCAGGGGCAAATGTTATTGTTGGAGTAGAGTGGTGTAGGGCCGGTGATGGGGGAAGTATGGGGCCGATAGTGGAAGTGTGGGGCTGGTGGAGGAAGCGTGGGGCTGGTGAGAAGGGAATGGAAAAAGTGTGGGGCGGATGAAAGTAACAGAGGTCGGAGCCGGTAGCGGTAACAGAGATAATATGGAGGCTGGTTGGAATGGTGGGTGGGTGGGTGGGTGGGGTGTTGTCGGATCAGTGGGAATGCTGGGGGAGTTGGGGGAACTGGTAGGGTGATGTGGGGGCTGGAACACTAGTGTGGGATCCAGCGGTAGGAGGGATGGAAGTGGTGTGTGTTATGGGGGTTCGCGTGGTGGTGATGGTGATGGGTGATGTGGTCGGATGGTGGGGGAAGCTGTTGGAGATGGTGATGATGATGATGGCGTTTGTGGTGGTGATGGCGATATTGTTAAGAGTTCACATAAATACTTGAGCTTAGAAGGGATGTAATCTCTCTAACAACCCATCAAAAAGAGAAAACAGTTATTTTTCATTGTAAGCTTCGACAGAGGACTGGAACTGTAACGTTAGTTGGTAAACTGTTTGGTCGCAGCGTATGACAAGGCGGGGAGGAACTCTGTAGAGCGATGTTTTATGTGAGTTCGGGGGAGCAGCAATGTGCGTACAGCCAGCTCACTCACGCAGGGAATCTCACATGGTGGAAAAAGGAACAAATATTTTTCATCACATGAGCTTTCATTGTAAAATTACTTTGTTTGTTTGAATGCCAGATACTGCGGACGAATTCAAGAGATTTGGGTCCAGACTTTAACCTGATGGACAGAATTATCACCATTGTCTGTATTTCTGAAATACAAAGATTTTTTACGCAGTGTAATAATGGATTCTTTTTTTCGAATGATAATTAGTTTTAAACTATGTGTTAGACTGAAAGTTTCCGTCAAACAATGGCAACTGATGGTTTACTGTAATATATGATGTCAAATTCTATGATGGTTTATGCCAGCCTTTCTGATCATTCGTGTCATACTGTATAAAAATTAACGTCTAAGTATATAGTAATTGATATTAGACTACAATTACTGACATCAAACTACAGCAATTACCGTCAAACATGATAAAGACTCACGTCAGATTGTATCTGTAAATGTAGTTATTGCAGGAAAATATCAAATATTCCTTGTATTGTTCAACTTTTCTTTATTGCATGTATTTATCAATTTTCTCGAAGGTAAAGTATCCTGGGAAGGTAATCATTCATTAGATCGAGATCCCTTAAATCTGACATTGTTAGGACAGTAATATGCTCAACTTCTATATCGTTGCCTTGTAAACTGCAATGATCATCAATCTTCTGCTGACCTTTGTCTATCTTTGACTGTTATTCTAACAAGAAGAAGAATTAACGGAAATTGCTTCATTTTTCAAAAATACTGAAGCAAAATTGATTTGCATTCCTGTATCATGTCGTGATCTTTTCACTGCTAAGGCAATGTTCACTTGCACGAGAACAGTTATCACTGTGTCTGAGACGATGCGTGTGGCTGTGTGTTCCACTGGGTCTGATGATGGAAAGCCTCTGAGTCTTATGCCACCATGCGTGATCCCA